>JAKJMR010000623.1:785423-822643 GCA_024449315.1 Daboia siamensis
CCTGGCTGGCCGGGACTACCCACTTCACACTTGGATGCTTTTCTTCTCCACAGAACAAGTGGCACAGATCCCCACCTCACTTGCCCACCCACCCTTTTCCCTTTCACTTCCCTTCCAAGCCATCTTCACAGCTCTGCCCACACAGCCACTGAAAAAGCAGGTGGAGCGCCAGAGCTGGAAAGTGCCTACTGGATTAGCATGAGGGAAGACCAGGAGACAGCAGGCACGGTTCAAAACAATTTATTGAGGGTGGAGTCCCGGGTGAGGCACCGCCGGGATTCCCCCGTTATTTATACTGTGACTCTAAAACGTTTAACCAATCAGCAGGTGGTGTTCTCCCGCCACGAGACGGTGGCCAATCTGGTATGGGCAGCTGCTGCGGCCGTGAACTGTCAGCCGGCTGTTGCTCCGGCCAGCTGGCAGCTTTTGACAGCTCGGTTGTTTTGCGCATGCGCGGCCGGCAACTTTTGACAGCTGTCAGTGGGCTGCGCTTGCGTGGCAGTTTGACAGCTGTCAAAGTCAGCCGATCGCCGCGCCTGCTTGGGAGAGAGGCGGCAGCCCTTTTGACAGCTGTCAACGGGCTGCTGAGTTCTTCCTCACGAACGTGTGAGGCGAATGAACGGTTTTAACAGTCAATATATAACATCCCTTCCCCCTCCCCTTGAAAGTTTTTAACTTGGCTGGCTTTGCTGCTTCTGCTTCCAGCCCAATCGTAGTCGGCTAAGTATGCTGGTGTTTTCCGCAATCTGGAGGAGCGGCGGAGGGTCCCTCCGGGCTGATCTTCCTTTCCCCCGACGATAGGAGTTGTTGGGCTCGGAGATTCGGAAGCGTCGGAGGGGTCAGAGACGGGCGGCGGCGGGCTTGGCGGCATCTGTGGTGGAGACGGGGTATGCAGCATAGTGGGGGGTGTTTGGGGGGTGGTGGTTTTGTGGCACCCTGGCCCTCAACTAGTCAGTGTGCTGTTTGATGTGTCGACCTCCCCCAAGTCAATTAGATAAGAGATTGGACCTGTTTGGTTCAGCACCACGCCTTGAATCCATTTGTCACCAGTCCCGAACTTCCTTGCCCAGATAAGTTGGCCGGGAGGGAAGGTTTTGACAGGCGTTGTATGGTCAGTTTCCACGGCTGTCCTATCAGGGTGTATGCGGTCCAGCTTGGTGACCAGGCGTCGGCGGATGATTTCCCCGTGGAGGAGCAAGGGGTTGAGTGTTGGGCCAGGAGGAATTGTGCCAGCCGGCAGTGCCAGTCTCCGGAGATGATTTTCTTCAGGGAGTCCTTGGTGGTCTTCACCATGACCTCTGCAAGGCCGTTCAAAGACGGGTGAAAAGGCGCAGATGTGGTGTGCCTAATTAAGTTGTCCCTGGTGAAAATCTGGAAGTCATGAGAGGTACATTGGGGCCCGTTGTCGGACACAAGGACGTCGGGTAACCTGTGGGTGGCGAAAACCCTCCTCAAACCCCTGATTGTAGCCGCGGTGGTCATGCTGGAGATGGGGATGACTTCCAGCCATCTGGAGAAGCTGTCAACTACTATGAGGAAGTTTTGGCCCTGGAAGGGGCCGGCATAGTCGATATGCACCCTGGACCAGGGGTTCTTGGTTACCTCCCACTTGTGAACGGGGGCGTGTGGTGGGGGTGGTCTAGTTTTCTGGCACATGTAGCAGCTGGCTACATGGTTCTCAATCTCGGCATCAAGCCCCGGCCACCAAAGGTAGCTGCGGGCTAGCAATTTCCTCTTAACCACGCCTGGGTGGCCCTCATGGAGGGAATGAAGGGCTTGTTGTCTGTGGGGAATTGGAATAATGACCCGGTTGCCCCATAGGATGCACCCTAGGTGGGCGGATAGTTCGTGCCGTCTGAGGTAATAGGGTTGGAACTCTGGCCGAGGGGAGGCGGACTGCCAGCCTGTTAAGACCCAGTTGAGAACTCTGCCTAGGACCTTATCCTTGCTGGTTGCAGCGGCTATGTCCTTGGCAGACAAGGGGCGATCTGGCAATTCCTGGATTGCCAGGATTTGGTCGGCTGGAGCAAAATCTGGCTCGAGAGTGGGTAGGGGCAGCCTGCTTAGCCCGTCTCCGTGACCCATTTCCTTCCCGGGTTTGTGTTCCAGTTTGAATGAATAAGCGGCTAGGAACGTGGTCCAGTGCAGAATTCTTGTGGAAATGATTTGAGGTGTTAATTTGTTCCAGGTGAAGAGCCTTAGCAGTGGTTTGTGATTGGTAAAGATTGTGAAGGGGCGGCCGTATAAGTAATCGTGAAACTTTTTCACGCTCGCCACTATTGCTAAAGCCTCCTTGTCGATTTGAGCATAATTCCACTCTGCCCTGGACAGGGTCCTGGAATAATACGTGATGGGAGATTGTGTCCCGTCCATGTGCAGATGGCTGAGGACTGCGCCTATGCCATAGGGGGAGGCGTCGCAAGCAACGCAGAGGGGCATTTTTTCCCCGGTAATGGGTGACTGTGGATTTGCTGGATAGGAGCTGTTTCAGTTCTTGGAAACTGTTGTTGTGGACCTGGGTCCACAACCAGGGGGCTCCTTTGTCTAGCAGACTGTGAAGTGGTTCTGCTATGGTTGCCTTCTGGGTAGGAAGGCGTGATAAAAGTTAAGGAGTCCTAAGAAGGCGTGGAGTTCAGCCTTGTTCTTAGGGCGTGGGGCTGCCTTGATTGCCTGGATCTTAGAATCGGTGGGGTGGATTCCCTTGGCATCGATTCTGTAGCCCAGGAATTCGGTGGCCGGGACTCCTATGGAGCATTTTTCTTTTTTCAATTTAAGATCGGCAGTGCAGAATTTGTGCAGCACCTCCTGCAACCTATCCGCTAATATTTCTTCAGTCTCCCCAGCGATGAGCACGTCATCGAAGTAGGGGCAGACCCCGGGAATCCCTTTGAGGGTTTTTTCCATGATCTCCTGAAAAATTCCGGGTGCGACAGCAATTCCGAATTGCAGGCGGTTCACCCTGAACGCCCCGCGGTGGGTAACAATGGTCTGGGCGTCAGCTGTCTTATCTGAGATTGGTAATTGTAAGAAGGCATGAGCCAAGTCGAGCTTGGCGAAAATGGTGCCCGACTGGATGGCTGACAGGACATCCTTCACAGCTGGGACTGGATAGGCGTGGGGGTTTAAAGCGCGGTTCAGGGTGGCTTTATAGTCCGCACAGAGGCGGACCTCTCCGTTGGGCTTAACTGGGGTAACTATGGGGGTTTCCCACGTGCCCCCTTCTGTGGGTTCCAGCACTCCAAGGCTGACTTCGATCAGCTTCGATTTTAGACTTGAGGGCGAAGGGAACCCTCCTTGTCTTAATCCTGACAGGCAGGATTTCTGGTTTAGCTTTAATTCTATGGGAGGGCCGTTTTACTTCCCCAGGGTCCCATTAAACACGTCTGCGTAGTGGTGGCAGACAGCTTCTAATTGACGGGACTGAGATTGGTTAATTCCAATGAGTTTTATATTCAGGGCTTTAAACCAATCGAGGCCGATGAGGCTAGCTCGCCTCCCTACTGCAATTTGGGCTGTAAGTTCGCTGTGAAATTGCTTGTAGTCGACCATAAGTTTGGTCTCTCCTTTAAGTTTAATCGGGGCACCTTGGAAGTCGGCTAAAAATTTTTTTGAGGGGCTGAGAAGGAAACGGCGTTTGCATTGACGCGCTATTCCTTGCAGTGTGTCCCAGGATAAGATGGAGACTGAGGACCCTGAGTCCACCTCCATGTCGCAAGGGATTCCCTGTATTCGAATTTGGGTTTTTATTTTTGGCTGGATGTAGTTGGTAAATAAGGGCCCCTGGTCCGTGCTGATGGTCCGGATAGATGACCTTGGGATTCCCCCGGGCAATTTAGGAGGGGGTGTCCTACCTTCAGGGGTGACTTCCAGATCGTGGAGGGTCTCCCGGTTCGTGCTGCGACAGGCGGAGTGGATGTGGCCGGTTTTGCCACATCCATGGCACTTGGCGTTCTGAAATCTGCAGATGGCTCTAGCATGATTTCCGCCGCAGCTGGCACATTTGGTGTGGATGATGGGGGGGGGTTTGTGCCCACAACCGGTCTGTCTGTTCTTCTGTCGCTATCTTGGCGAGCTTGGTGTTTGCCCGGTTGTGGGCAGATGGCGTCCACTTCGGTTTCCTCCTCAGGTGTTCCGCCGACGGGGTTTCTGGGGTAGTCCTGATGGACTGAGCCTCAGAGGGAGTTTCCTGATGCCGTGTCATTCCTGTGGCAGTCTTCATAGGCCATGATTTCGAGTGACAACTCGGCAAGGTCCATTGTGGGCTTAGTGACGATCTTCTTTTGAAGCTTTTTGTTCCGCAGACCGGCGATGACCTGGTCTCTGATGCGGTCTTCTAGGTCGGGGAAGCAACAGCGGCGGGCTGCCTGGCGGACCGTAGCAATAAAGGACGTGGCTGACTCGCCCGGTCGTTGGAATTGGCGGGCGAAATTCAGCCGCCAATAAAGTTCAGACCGTCTTGGCATGAAGTGCCAGTTGAGGCGGTCGACAAGCTCTGCGTAGTGCATGGCGGCCACGAGGTCTGGGCTGCAGATCCCTATGGCGACATCATAGACCGCTGGCCCGCTGAGGCAAAGAAGCGCCACGGCCCTGGGACAGTCTTCGAAAAATTTTTTACGAGGAGGTACCCCTCGACTTGCCCGAGATGCGATTCCCAGCCTTTTGGCTGGGAGACGTCAAATTCGCGGATGTGCCCGAGAGTGGCCATGCTGTCGGGTCCACGGGTCTGCTTGTGGGTTAAGTGGGTGGAGGGCTCTCCCTAGCCAGCGAGTGACTTCAACAGCGTCGGCTGGTGGGACGGCTTCCCTCCTTCCGTTCCCTAGCCAGCTCAGTGACTTCAGCTCTAATAAGCAGACCTGTATCCCACCTTCATCGCCAGGTGGATTAGCGTGAGGGAAGACCAGGAGACAGCAGGCATGGTTCAAAACGATTTATTGAGGGTGGAGTCCTGGGCGAGGCACTGCCGGGATTCCCCCTTTATTTATACTCTGACTCTAAAACGTTTAACCAATCAGCAGGTGGTGTTCTCCCGCCACGAGACGGTGGCCAATCCGGCGTGGGCAGCTGCTGCAGCCATGAACTGTCAGCCGGCTGTTGCTCCGGCCAGCTGGCAGCTTTTGACAGCTCGGTCGTTCTGCGCATGCGTGGCCGGCAACTTTTGGCAGCTGTCAGTGGGCTGCGCTTGCGTGGCAGTTTGACAGCTGTCAAAGTCAGCCGATCGCCGCGCCTGCTTGGGAGAGAGATGGCAGCCCTTTTGACAGCTGTCAACGGGCTGCCGAGTTCTTCCTCACAAACGTGTGAGGCGAGTGAACGGTTTTAACAGTCAATATATAACACCTACTTTCCAGTTCCATCGCATTTCTCTGCTGCCATAGAACTGGAGAGCTTGCCCCACCCACCACCACTCAGATGCCCTCCCTTCCAAAACATTTCTTTGCTAACCTTCTTTCTAGCTCTGATGCATTCCTCCACCACCATGTCCAGTCCCACAAAGAAAAGAAGTTTGTGAAACTAAAAAAAAATTCTTTTTTTTTTTTGTGAATAGTTCGAATTGATTGATTGAATATTTTTTTTAGTCCCACAAACTTATTTTGTTTGTGGGATTGCACATGGCAGCAGAGTAATGCATCAGAGCTGGAAAGAAGGTTAGCAAAGAAATGCTTTGGGAAGGGAGGGCATCTAGGCAGTGGTGAGTCGGGCAAACTCTTCAGCTCCATGGCAGCAGAGAAATGCGATGGAGAAGTTTGGCTCAGAAGGGGAGTGAAAGGGCAACACCCCCCCCAAGGGTACCGGGTGCTGAAAGGGCTCGTTGCTCTCTAGCAGTTGCCCAGGCCTGCCAGAGGGAAAGCCAGCACCTACCAGAACCAGAACTTATGGTAAACGCAGCAGCATTCCAGCTCTGGCATGGAAGGGGCACCCTGTATCGGCACTGCAGGCAGGACACCAGCTTGATTCAGCATCCTGACCCTCCAGTGCTCTGCCAACGCTTTGGCCTTGGGCCACCACATGTGCAGGCTGTGCCCTACCCCTGCACATTCACCACCTGCTGTAATGTAAGACATCCCCCCAAAATAAGTTCTAATGGGTATTTTGGTCAAAAAAATATATAAGACCTGGTCTTATTTTGGGGGAAACACGATATTTTCCTTCTTGTCTCATGTCAAATGAAACTACTGTGTACATTTATAGAATTTTGTACTCTTGAGCACACACAATTGTGTCCTTTGATCTATGAGTATCAGTTCATTACTTTGAAATATGAAAACTCACATGTTATTTTTCCTTCAAAGAATGTGGGTGGAAACAGTTTTTGCATGCCTCCCTGTAAAAGGTTGGGTCCATCACGTAGCATAATATATCTTAAATCAATGATGAATTGTATTTGCTTCAGGCTGGCCTCTCCTTATGCTTGTACTATCTACTTATGGGATATAATATAAAATTAGTTTTGCAGAAAGAGCCAAGGAGGACTTTTAACCCAATAAATGATTTGTCCCAAACTGCCTTTCCACTGTGACTAAAATAGGGTTTTTTTCCCAATTGACAATTATAGGAGAGACTTTATTCCAATTAGTTTATTATGGCTGGCCTGCAAAAATACAAACAATCACTTACTCAAAGCAGAGCTTGCAATAGTGGTGAAGCAGAGCTATTGACAATTCTAATAATCTAGTGATCATCTGGATCTTTGTAGCTCAGATAAAGTACATCTAATTTTTATCATTACCATAGTCAAAACTGGTAGGCTGTACATTAAAAATTTCAAGAACTTTTCATTCAGGTATATCAGGGATGGGAACTATGGCCCCTTTATGACTTCAACTCCCAGAATTCCTGAGCCAGCATACGGGATCATAGTCCCCCACCCTGAGATATATGAATAAAGAGGCAGGCTGGAGTGTAGCTGTTCTTTGGCAAGAACTTATTTATCTATCTGGAACTGTGGAGCTTGGTGAAAAAGAATGGTTGGTGAAAGTCTCTAACCAAACCTGAAGACATAAGAGTCCACAGGGAAAGATAACAGTTATGCAAATACCTATTAATCCAAGGTTAATGTTGCATTTATTAGTGCACTTGTTGATGCAGATTTTATGATAGTATTATCTGGGACCCTCTTTTACCAAATACATTTATTTCAATAAAGGAAAATATTTGTCGCACTGATGATGTGAATTTGTTTGGGTAATGCAAGAAAACAACCAAGCTCAGAGCAAGCCAAAAGCCCCACTTTTATTAGTCCAATAGTCACAATAACTACTAACAGGATGTTGGGAAGTTATTATATACATCTGAGCTGATAACTTAGTGGGAATTTGGTTTGCCTTTCTGGGTGGGAAAATATTCCATTTGGTTGAAAATAATAACAACAGAATGGAAGCCAGCAAAAAGTGAGAGTTCTAAGATTATGGTTGTTGTGAGAATTAAAGAAAACATTCAAGAAGTTAATAGATTGATTACATGAAAGGCATGTGCTTATTTTTGCTTCATTTGTATGATTTGATCAAAGCAGTAATTGTATATCAACAGTTATATATTCTATTCAAAAACTCCAAATAACATATTGTTTATAAAATCCACTGGAGATACTCATTATAAAGCTTTTAGTGGTATATTCCTACCCTCTAGTGGTGAAAGCATCTAATAAAAATATGTTTAGATACTACTATGAATTTCACTCTTCCTTCAAAGGTTTTACACTAACTATCCATCTGGACAATTTTCCCTAATTTCCCTCCTGTCAAAACAGGATTTCTGGAAAATAAACTGATATTTTATTTATTTTTCCTGTTTGAATTCTTGAAGATGGCTGACAGCTTAATTATTTAGTGTATGATTTGCTTGTGAAAAACAGGCTGTACTATAAGGAAAATATTGAACTCAGTAATGTTTCTGTGCGTGCCCTTCAATTCGAAATATAGCAAAATTTGAAATGGATTAGTACTCACATTCATCTGAATGGAGGCAAAATCATCTTTGGATTGTAAATCCTGAACTTCAAGAACATTAGAACAGTTTTACTTGCATTCAAATGTACAACACAGTAGTAAAACCTAAGAAACAAAGTAAGAATGCATACAGGATATATGTAGTAGTTTGGTCAAAGCTATAGCTTCATAAATTCAGACAAACATAAGACAAACATAAAAACTGGTAATTCTATATTACATTGCTTTATATTACATTTGAATATCTACCATCAGCCAGTTTGGACTAGTACAGGGCTTTTCATTGGCACCTGGCAGGTGATACACGACCCTTCCCAGCCTAGCCAAGGGTAGCAGGGGAGGAACAAGCCAAAGTGGCACAGCACAGGACTTGCCATGAGACAGTCCTCAGGAGCTGCAGGGCTGCTAGGGCAAGACAAAGGCCCCAGGATCAGCACTTCTGGCTCACCCAGAAGAGAAAGGAGGAGGGGGGGGGGTGGAGACAGGAGAGGCTATAAAAGGAGGAAGTTTTGGTGGGAGAGGAAGAAAAAAAGATGCATCCTTGGGAAGAGGAGTCAGTCGGAGCTGCACCAAAGAGAAAGAAGGAGGAGGAGGAGGGGAGAGAGAGGAGAGGAGATAAAACAGGCTGGCCAGGAGCCAATCTACAATGTTGTGGCAGCCATCCATGCCAGGCACGTACACAAGTGGCAGTGAAAAACAGGGAAGAAAAACAGCTGGGGAGGTGTCACCCTCTGCAAGGAATGAAGAAAGGCATCATTGGATAGAGGTGGCCAGCAATTGGCCCTTGCCCAGTTCACACACCTGGTTCTGTGGGCTCCGGGGGAGGGGATGCTGCAAGCAGCTGGAGAATCCATGTTACCTGCATGATGCCACCCAGCCTCCAGCCTGCCCAGTTTTGGCAGTTAGCAGCACACTCTCCTCACAGCGTGGAGAGGCTGGGCTGGGCGAGGCAGAGCTGGGGAGAAGCTGAACCTGTCTGGGCATGCATACAAGAGGTGGCGAGTGTGTGGGGCCTGGCATCCCAGGTAATTATCCTGCCCTGCAGGCTGACTGCATTCTGAGCTCTTCCCTTTCATCCAGGATGCCAGGCCTTGCACACTCACCATCTCCTGTGCACGTGCCCAGGCAGGTTCAGCTTCTCCACAGCTTCACCTCACCCAGCCCAGGGAATAATGCCTTTCCTCATTCCTCACAGAGGGTGTTCCCTCCCAAGCTGCATTTCTTGCCTGTTTTTCTCCCTCCCTCACCTCATTGTAAAAATCTTCCCGCCACTCTGCTCTTAAGGCTGTGCAGTTCTTGTCCAGGAATTTACAGTGGCCTTTCAAGCCATGGCCACTGTCAGCACAGTCACCAGCCACACTGGCAAACTCTCCCCCTCCCCTTGTCCCTTCCTAGGCATGGAGGGAGGGAGGGAGGGAGGAAGGAAGGAGATGGGAATGAGAAGGAGGGAGACAGTGAAGTGGAAAAATACCAGAGTGTTGGTAATTCAAAATTCAAAGTGGGCTCAGAATTTTCAAGAAGTTATAACAATGGATACTTGGGAAAAGATCTGGGTTAGAAATGTGAAATTCACACAGGCCCAAAATTTAAGAGAAGAATTTTTATAAAATGTTTTATAGATGGCATTTAGATCCTAAAAAATTAACAAGTATGTATCCGAATTGTCAGCCCAAATGTTGGAGGTGTGGTTTTGAGGATGCAACATATTTTCATATATGGTGGACTTGTAAAAAGGTCAAAGCTTTTTGGATTAAAATTTGGTGGAATATGCAAAAGATATTCAAGAAAAGGATAAAGTTTTCTCCGCAATTGTTTTTATTGGGTATTATCACAGATATTACCGTTGTGGACATTAAATTGATGTTGAATTTAATTACGGCAGCGAGACTTTTAGTAGCACAATATTGGAAGAAGGAAGAACTGCCGACTATAGAAGAATGGACTTTAAAAGTTTCTAACTTGGTGGAGATAGCAAAGATTTCAGCGTATGTAAAAGATCTATCGCAACAGAGATATACTGTGGAGTGGAAGAGATGGATAGATTATATTCAGAATAAATATGGGACTAAAAAGTTTCACTTAGCATTTGAATAAGTAGTGGATTTATATGATGTATAATTAGCTTGTAGTTATTTTATTAAGAGTTAAAGTGTGATAGAATTTAATATTTTATTATTGTTTGCATATTTTAGATTATGTTATTTTGTATTTCTATACCCTATATTTAGCTCTGGGAAGTCGGGGAGGGGGGAGGGGAGGGGAGGGTTGGGGAGGTTTGAGGGGAGGGGAGGGGGAGGGGGAGGGGTTTTGTATTTTAAAATGTACTGTAAAACTTTTCAATAAAAAAAAAAGAGAAGGAGGGAGACAGTGAAGTGGAAAAATACCAGAGTGTTGGTAAAACTGCTGAATGAGCAAAAGATATTCTTGTTCTCCAGACAGATGCTGATCCAGATAACCATATCCTGTTTTTGCAACTGCATGTACTCCTTCGTAATTGTCATCTGTAAACTGATGAGAATGTATAGAAACTAGAAACCAACCAGAAAATGGTGGGGTATAAATATGTTTGGCAATACACCCTTCGGGATTCAGACCCTTCACTTTGTTTAGCTTTCTGAACCTGTGCAATAAAAACCTTTCCTTTCCTAAACAGCTGGCTTAAAGTCTCTTCTTTCTACAACAGCAGGAAAGGAGGGAGGGAGAGAGGGAAACAGAAAGGAAAGGAGAGGGAAGGAGGGAAACAGGAAGGAAGGAGATGGGAATGAGAAAGAGGAAGTCAGGAAAGGGGGGAGGGAAAGAGGGAAAGGAAGGGAAGGGAAAGGAAGGGAGGGGAAGGGAAGGGAAGGCAAAGGAAGGGAAGGGAAGGGAAGGGAAGGGAAGGAAGGAAGGAAGGAAGGAAGGAAGGAAGGAAGGAAGGAAGGAGATTGGAATGAGAAGGAGAGAGGGTCTGAGGGAAGTCCTGCCTTAGCACTTGGCCACCAGCAGCCCTGCTACCCTTTTGCCATCCCCTTGCCCCCTTCTCCTGGCCTATCCTGGTGATCTCCCATCCTATCGCTAAGGATGCTTTGGTTACAAAGTTGGGTCTCCTCACATGGAGAGAGAGTGGGACTCCCTCTGACCCATGCACTTTGCCCTCCTGCACCCACCATGAGCAACCTGGCCAAGGAGAGTGAGCACAGCAGCAATAACTTTGAGGAGGAGGTAAGAATAGCCAGATGCCCCCTCAGGAAAGTGGGGGTGGACTTCCGGGTGGCAAGGCGCCGCCGAAGACAGCTGTTTTCGGGCTGTCAGCTCCGCGGCTTTGTAGAACCGCCGAAAACAGCGCCGATCAGCTGTTTCGGCGGTTCGGAAGCCCCCTCCTCGGGAGAAGAGGAGGGGGTGAGTATCCAGGTAGGGGTAGAGCTCTCCGGGGCCGCCAGAGCTTAAAGTTCTGGCGGCTGAAGGATCGAGCCCCCCCGAAGCCTGGATTCCTCCGGGCTGCGCAGCATTTCTGCTCCGTGCTTTTAGGAGCAGAACGCAACCATCCCTGCCTACAGGAAAGGACTTTGGAAGACAAGAAAGCAGGCAGAGCGATGCAGGAGAATAAGGAGTAAGTGGACTTTTGAACTTTGGGTCAATCCACATTGAGACCCTGAAAGTGAAAGTGCGTAGTTGCAACAGTGGGGAAAATGGCGGCTAAATCTTCCAAACTTACTAGAAGTGCGGGGGCTTCCCCCCTGCAGCAATCTTCATTGCAAGCCTTAGTGCCTCCTGCACCTTCACCTTCTCCTGTTCTAACAGTTAAAGTTTTGCAAGATGCTTTGGAAAAGCATTCATAGCAATTAGCTGAGATGATAGATGAAAAGTTGGATGAGAAGCTGACAGAAAAATTAGCTGAAATCATGGATGAAAAGCTGGAGGAGAAGTTTACAGAAATAAGGGAGGACATCTTGCTTGCATTTCAAGGCATGGTGATATGTATTGAACGCCTGGACGAAAGGGTGGAAGACCTCAGTCAAAATAATATTAAATTAGATGCAAACATACAGGAACCAATTCCGTTGGATACTTGGGAGGTAATCTGGATCAGAAATGTTAAATTTACACAAGCTCAAAATTTAAGAGAGAACTTTTATAAAATGTTTTATAGGTGGCATTTAGATCCCAAAAAGTTAGCAAGTATTTATCCGAATTACCAGCCTAAATGTTGGAGATGTGGTGGCGAAGATGCAACGTATTTTCACATATGGTGGACCTGTAAAAAGGTTAAAGCATTTTGGATTAAAATCTGGTGGAATATGCAGAAGATATTCAAGAAAAGGATAAAGTTTTGTCCGCAATTGTTTTTGTTGGGTATTATTACTGATACTACTGCTGTGGACATTAAGCTGATGCTGAACTTAATTACGGCAGCAAGACTTTTAATAGGGCAATACTGGAAGAAGGAAGAACTGCCGACTATAGAAGAATGGACTTTAAAGGTTTCCAACCTGGCGGAAATGGCGAAGATTTCAGCGTATCTGAAAGATCATTCGCAACAACGATATATTGTGGAGTGGAAAAAATGGATTGATTACATCCAGAATAAATATGGGACTAAAAAGTTTCATTTAGCATTTGAATAAGTATTGATGGGATATTTATATTGCTTGTAGTCATAAGAGCTAAAGCGTGGTAGATTTAATAGTTTATTGTTATTAGCATATGGTAGTTTTTGATTTTTTTTCTATTTTTATACCTTGTATTCAGCTCTGGGAAGTCGGGGAGGGGGGAGGGGGGAAGAGGAGGGTGGGAGGGTGGGATTGGGTTTGGAAGGGAGGGAGGGGGTGGGGGTTGGGATGTTAAAGATAAAATGTACTGAAAAACTTTTCAATAAAAAAAAAAAGGAAAGTGGGGGTGAATTGGGTTGGGGTCTAAGGTCCTGGTGCCCCAAGAGCTTGACTTATAAAGATATTTTGGACAATGAAGGAAAATTGAAAGACAGATAAGACTTACAAAAACTAGGTATTGGTCTATCATGGTGGCCATATTTGCAAATTCAAACAAGATATGAAAAAGAAGTTAAAACAATGGGATTCTATAAGGAACAGACAGAATTTGATCAGATACTTCTAAAAACAGGTGAAAAGTTGATTAAGAAACTATAAATTTCTGTTAAACTTAAAGATGGAGGAAGAACAAGTTAAAGAAATGATGATAATAAGGGCAAAGAACTTTGGATATAATATAGAATTAGAAGACTGGCAAAAGTTATGGGAAAGAAATGGGTTTTTTATTAAAAATATACTTTTATTGAACAAGTTTTAAATAAAAACAATAAGAACATTATTACAAAGTACTGAAAAGTGCGTCGAATAGAAAAACACCAAAACACCAAAAAACAACAAAAACAACAAACACAACAAAAAACAACAACAACAACATTAAACAAGACCGGGGAGTGTAATACTACCCCTAATTTTCTTTTTCTCATACATCCCAGGCTAAGTAACCTTTAATTACCAAATATTAGAAATCTATAATTGTATATATCTGCAGATTCTGTACCTCAAATAATAATACACAATCATCTGGTATTTCCCCCATTGAAGTTAAATATTCTATTTTGTAACCATAAATACCAGGAGTCCCAACTTTTATTAAAAAGTGATTCACTTTTCCCTTTGAGAATATATGTCATTCGATCTGACTCTGTGCATAGTAATACTTTCTCTATTACTTGATAGTCTATTGGGATTTCCTTCGTCTTCCAATATTGGGCATAAGTCATACTCGCTGCTGTTGTAATATGTATTAATAGATACCAAACATTTTTTGGTACTTCTTGTGGCTTCATCAAGAGGAAAATAAAGGTAAAGGTAAAGGTTCCCCCGCACATGCGTGCTAGTCGTTTCCGACTCTAGGGGCTGGTGCTCATCTCCGTTTCAAAGCCGAAGAGCCAGCGCTTGTCCGAGGACTTCTCCGTGGTCATGTGGCCGGCATGACTAGACGCCAAAGGCGCACGGAACGCTGTTACCTTCCCACCGTAGTGGTCCCTATTTTTCTACTTGCATTTTTACGTGCTTTCGAACTGCTAGGTGGGCAGAAGCTGGGACGAGTAACAGGCGCTCACTCTGCTACGAGGCACTCGGGATTTGACCCGCCAAACTGCCGACCTTCTGATCGACAAGCTTAACGTCTTAACCCACTGAGCCACCGCGTCCCTAAGAGGAAAATAGCTGGGTCCAATTGAAAATCATATCCTGTTATTTGAAATAACCAATTTTTTTATATTGGTCCAGTAACCTTTGGACAAGTCCATCATTGATGGTAGAAACTGCTCCTGGCAGAATCACATTTCCAACATTTGTCATTTGCATTGGAAAATATTTTTGAGATTCGTGCGGGAGCTAAGTACCATCTATACAACATTTTGTACATATTTTCTTTAAATGCTGTTGCTAACGTTAATTTTATATTTTTCTTCCAAATTTGTTCCCACTCCTCTAATTCTATAGTGCGACCAATATTTCTCCCCCAGGCAATCATTACATCATTTATTGTTCCCCCTTCCATCCCATGAAACAAAAGGAGATTATAGGTCTTAGATAAAAATTTAGCATCACTTCCCCATAAAATCTTGTCTAATTCTTGTGGGATTATATTGATTCCAAATTCCTGCTTATCCCTATTAAACCTTGAGCTCATTTGAGAATACGACCACCAATCCAACTCTATACCCCCAGAATGTAACTCCTCCCTGGATTTAAGATTGCCTCTCAGATCTATGAGATCTTTATACCTATAATTTCTGTCTGGATTGTGTAATGTCAAATAAGTTACAGCTTCCAAAGGAGTAAACCAGCCAAGTATAGATCCACCCTCTCACCATAGGCCAAGAATTTATCAATACATCCCTAATATAATGATTAGAGAAAACTTTATATTGACTATCCTTCCTTGGCCAGAGATAGGCATGCCATCCCTGCGTTAAATTATATCCTTCAATAGTTAACACCTCCTTCTAGATAACACAACCCAGTCCCTAATCCAAGCCAAGGCAGAGGCATGGTAATACAGCTCTCAATGTGGGAGCCCCAGTCCTCCCCTGCAGCGTTCTCCTTTTAATACGTGGCTTTTGATTATTCCATATGAATTTACCAACTATCTGTTCTAGTTTTTTAAAAAATTTCTTCCCTAGTTTTGCAGGAGCAGTTTGAAATAGGTATAACCACTTTGGCAAAATATGAGTCTTAATCACTGCGATTCGTCCTAGGATTGAGAGTTGAATGTTTTTCCAGCTGTCTAATTTCTTCTCCATCTCAGTCATCAATTTTTGATAATTTAACTCCTTTATAGATGGACACCTTGAAGATAACCAAATACCTAAGTATTTAACTTTTTTAACTATTTGGATCCCCATCACTGCTTGTAATTGTACCTTGGATTCAGTTCCGATATTCTTTACCAAAAATTTAGTTTTATCTCGATTAATCTTTAAACCTGCTACTTCTCCAAAGGCACTAATTTCCTCCAGTAATTTAGGGCCTGATTCCAATGGGTCTTCCAAAATAAAAACTAAGTCATCAGCAAAAACTTGAAGCTTATATTGCTGATCATTTAATCCTTTAGTATTATTATTTTGCCTAATTATAATCAATAGTGGTTCTAAAGTCAGAATAAACAGTAGAGGTGAAAGGGGGCATCCCTGTCTCATACCTTTTTGTATATCAATTTTCCCAGTCATTTCACCATTGAATAATACTCGGGCAGATTGCATAGTGTAAATTGTTTGTATAGCTCTTACAAAATTTGGTCCAAATCCCATCTTAATCATCTGACGTATTAAAAATTCCCAACTAACCATGTTGAATGCTTTCTGAGCATCGAGAAACATCATTGCCAACTGTTTACTAGGGTGCATCTCATAGTATTCCAACGTATTCATCACTATTCTCAAATTATCTCTTATTTGCCAATTTGGAAGAAACCCATTCTGATCTGAATGTATAAATTCTCTTAAGAATACTTTAAGCCTGCCCGCCAGAATTGAGGAAAAAAATTATAATCTGCATTCAATAGCGAAATGGGTCTATAATTTTTAACCAAGGTACGATCTGAATCTTCCTTTGGGATCAAAGATATATAAGCCTCTGTCCATGACTGGGGTATTTTCCCTTCACTCAAAACCTCATTAAATAAATCTTTTAAATGGCCACTAAACATTCCCAACATCTCTTTATATAATTCTGCTGGGAGTCCATCCGTTCCTGGGGTTTTCCCATTCGATTGTTTCTTAATTGTCTCCTTTATTTCCCCTTCTGAGATCTCTGAATTCAAAATTTGTTTTACATTCTCAGGAACCTCCTGTAAGTCCACCCTGTCTAAGTAACTTCCAATCCTTTCTTCTAAAATTGGATCTTTCTTATACAATGCGGTAAAGAATTCCTGAATCACCTTTTTCTTTTGTTCATTTGATCCCACCATATTTCCTATCCCATCCTATAACCATTCTATTTTTCTCACAATTGCTCACTTCCTAAGCCTATAGGACAACCATTTTCCAGCCTTGTTGGCATGTTCAAAAAAAAATTGTTTATTCCTTTGAATTTTCTCTGCTAATTCACGTTGATCCAGGAGGGACGTCTCGTGTCACGTAATATCTTTTCTCCCCCTCGCTATTACTGAGGATGGGTCTTTCTGAAGAGCTTCCTCGACCTCTGTCAACATTCCCATCAACTCCAATCTCTTAACCCTCTCTTTCTTCCACTTATGTGCCAAATACTTAATTGCTATCCCTCAAATCACGGCTTTCGCAGTGTCCCATATAATTTGAATTGGTGTATCTTCCCTTCTATTATCCTCAAAAAAGTATCCCATTTCCTGGTTCAACAAGTTTTTGAATTGTTCTTCTTTTAAAAGAGCTGCTCTCATTGTCCATCTATACCTCTTCTTTTCTCCTTTCCAAACCAAAACTAACGGGCTGTGATCTGCCCAGTTATTAGTCGTAATCTCTATTTCCCTAACCATCTCTTTCAATTCATGGGATGCCCATATCATATCAATTTGGGTCCATGTTTGATGCCTGGGGGAGAAATAAGTATATTGCCTCTCTTCCCTGTGAAA
Organism: Daboia siamensis; assembly: GCA_024449315.1. NCBI lineage: Eukaryota > Metazoa > Chordata > Lepidosauria > Squamata > Viperidae > Daboia > Daboia siamensis. The sequence continues at coordinate 802,451 of JAKJMR010000623.1, forward strand.
ATCTCGCCATATATCACATATACCTAACTCCTCCCTCACTTGATCCCACACCTTAGGCAATGTTCTTTTTACCCCTTTAAGTAAACGTTGCCCCGGGGTATAGTCTTTATCAACATCTACTATTGCATTGAAGTCTCCTACGATGCATATATGCTCATATTCTAACCCTGCTATTACTTTATATAAATCTTGAAAAAAGGCACACTGATTATAATTTGGTGCATACACATTCACCAATAAGATCTTCTTCTGAGCCAATCGAAGTTCTACCATCACTATTCTACCTTCTGTATCTGAATACACTCAGTGGGCCTCAATATTTCGCCGGACGTAAATCACTACTCCCCTTTTCTTTTGTTCTGCCAGGGACACAAAAACTTCCCCCAATTTTGGACATGCTAGTACATTCTGTTGACTTTTAATGATATGGACTTCCTGGATACAAATTATATCATATTTTAATTTACAAAGTTTGGACCAAGTTTTTTTCCTCTTAATAGGAGCATTAAGACCATTAATATTGACAGAAAAAAGGCAAACCTCTTCCTGAATGTCACTGCTTCGCTGTATTCTTTATTTTTTTCACTAACCATGTCTCCATTTGAGGGCCCAAGCCTCCCAATTCCCCAGCATCTTCCTTATCTATAGTCTTCTTTTCTTTTAATCCTCCACTTCTTCCCTTGAAATCCAATTGGATGTCTTCCTGGCTTTTGCCTTCTAACTCCTCCTCACACTCTTGATTGAACTGAGATTCAAAAAAACCATGGGCATCCTGTAAGTTATCAATACGATATCTCTTGTGCTGCCATATAAAAGCCAATCCTTCTGGAATCAGCTATCGGTAGCGAATGTCAAATTTCCTAAACTGACTTGTTAGGAAATCATATGTTTTCCTCCGATCTCTTACTCTTCTTGGTAACTGCTTAAGAATAATTACTGATCTTCCTTTAAAGGATATAGTCTTCTCTCTTGCTTTCCTTAGGACCTGCTCCCGCACTGATGTTTTATTCAGTTGGACATGTATCTCTCTTGGGAGTTTGTTTCGATGTGCATAACTAGTGTAAACCTGAAATATGTCATCTATATCCCTCAACATCTCTTGTGGGTTCACCTCAAGCACTCCAACCAAAATCTCTGTCACAATAGTTTCCAACTGCTCCTCTCAGTCCTCTTCAATGTTTTGTAAACGTAGGAAGAAGGCAGATTTATCTAATACAAGGGCAATTATTTCATCCTCCAGGCGTTTGTTAGCTATCACCAGCCGGTGTTCCATACTTTCCACTTTTACATCTGTCTTATCGATTCTCGTTTCCACCACCTGGATCTGTTCCTCTTGACTCACTACCATTGTCTGCATTTCCTGGAGCTTTGTATGTATACTCCTTATTTCTCCCTTTAAACTTTCCATCTGGTTACCCATCTCAGCCTTCATTTCCTTCTTTAACTCTTCAAATACTATAGCTGTAGCTTCCTGATTTTTCAACATTATGTCTTGAAGTGACTTGAACATATCCTGAACTCCCTGTATAGATAAACTGTCTTTATTCCCTGGCACTGTCTCATCCGGAAATTTGCGAGCTGTCAAGGGTATAATTGACGGGGATTGTGTGAGCACAGGCACTATGGTCTTCTTCTTGGCAAAAGTTGTTATGGTCACCATTTCTGTTATTCTTTGGTGCTCTTCCAAAATAGCCTACACTTACCCAATCTCCAAGACTCCTCCACAAGCACCTCGTACTCTCAATATTATCCTAATCACCCTTTCTTTTTAAACCCCTAATATTTAACCAATATTCAATTATAAATATTTCTGTAAACAGTTACATCAGAACTTATCAAATTATGCCAATTAATCAATTAATTATCCATACACACAATTCAATACTAAATCTCAACCATAATGCCAATCAAAAACTAATTGATTAATATATTAGTAAATTAACTATTTTTAATAACTTAATTTATAAGTTTATGGAAGAATTATTTCCTTTATAAAAATAAATAATCAAATCTAAGTTTATTAAAGTAGGGGTTAAATATGTTGTTATTATATAAGATATAAAAAGAAAAAATATAGAGAATATAGTAAATAGGCCCTATCAATGGCAAAAAAGAAAGGGAATAAGTAATAATATGGATAAGCCAATATTCAAAAAAAAAAAGGGGGGGGAGATGTAACCCAGTTTAGTATATTTAAATTCCTTATTCTTCAAGCAGGCGTGGCAGTCCAATTCAGTTCAGTTCAGTTCCTCTTCTCATCTCTGCTCACAAATATTACGATGTTACAATCCAACTAAATAAACCTCCAAGAAAGGAGCAGAAAGAAAAATCCGATGCCAGATCGAATAGAAAAGGGGGCTCCAGGCTGTTATGCATTAACGAATTAACGAATCACCATCCAAATACCAGATATTTCAAAAGGAGAAAAAAGGAGAAAAAATAAAAACACTTATCAAAATTTAAAGAGTCTGTCCACTGAAGTAAAACACCAAGGAAGTAACTGGAATCCTCAAATCAGTCTGTGAGTCTCTCTAAGACGGCTATTGTTAAAAGCCTCTATTGTTGTTTGCCGCTATAATCAATTAAGTCTGGATAATATTCACGCTGCTCACCTCTCAAACGATCATCAAATGAAAGGGGGGATTCTCATTCTCTTTTAATATTCACTCTTAACTCGGCCTGGGACGTCAGTAGCTTCCTTCTAAATTGCTGAGTCACAGCTCCAGGGCAGTCATTCTTCAGGTGCCTTCTCTCAATACCGGCATCACGGGAGGATTTCTCACTGCTAAGCAGGGATTTTGCAAGTTCCCTGCATTTGCCGAGTATCCTCTCTTCTTCGCCTGCTGATCCCCAGCTGGCGATGGCTATGTAGAGCCGCACAGTATCGGGAAAACAAGCTGCGATCCGAAGAGATATTCCAGGACCCGCTTGCCTGCTGTGACCTCAGCCCCGGAAGTGGAAAGAAATGTTAAATTAACTAAAGCAATGGCATATAAAGAAAACCTATAAAAAAAGTTTTACAGATGGCATATGACACCAGTGAGATTAGTAAAAATGTTTAAGAATATTTCAAACAACTGTTGGAAATGCAAATAAAGGCCAGATGTCAGAATCCATTTATATTTCATTTCTAACTCTCTTTATGTGCAAACCCAAATCTCACACACCTGCTTTGATTCTGCCATTCCCAAGGAGGAAAGGGAATAAACATGGGAGTTTATTGCCTCCATTTCCTCTCCTTACATGTAACTTTTTGTTTATCTAGCCTTCCTGTTACCCATCACAATAAGATTGATGAGAGGCATTCTCTCTGATCTTATGAGCAACTAAGAAAGGGGATGGGGGGATTCTGGTTTGTTTCTTCGATTGGAATGTGAAGGGGAAGGAGTGATTGTGTTACAAATTGACCAATGGTTCTCCCTTTCCAACAAGGGACTTGCCACCTGAAACTTGACTGATCTGGAACTGACCAAATGAACTGAGGGGTGGGGTTTTGCTTGGGGACACTTTAAAAATATTGATCTGTGAGGGGATTTTTCAGATCCTGTCTATTATATCCTCTATCATCTATGTCTTAGTAAAAGTTCCTGCCTGGACAATCTTGTCTCCAAGAGTCTTCCTTTCTTAAGATGTGGATTGGAGTGGGTTCTGACATTAGACAGGATCTGCATTAAGAGTCAACCTGGAAGTAAGAACCTTACCGGGGCACTTTGCAAAAAATACAATGTCTAAGGATGAGGAGGGAAGCCCAATGGAAAGGGAACTTTCCCCCCAACCGAAATCCCACCAATTATCAGAAGCTGAAGCATCATATTCTTCTGGGGAAGAGGTGGTGGAGATGTGTGACCTCAAACCACGGTGGTCGATGGGCGTTGGAAGGAAGAGTGAGTGGGAAAAGGCATCCAGGAAAGTGACACCTGAGATGGAGCGGCCACTAACCTGAATGGAAGCAAAAGATGGAGAGCTCCCTGCACATCAGTGAAGAGGATGGGAGTTATGCACCACATGCAGAATGGATCCTTGAGAAAGCTATACACCTGATGAAAAAAAACCCTTGGCTCTCTAAGAGAGGAGACACCTGAATCCTGCAGCTGCAACAGCGTCTTGAGCTGCAGCTGGAGAGACAGTGGGGGGGGATCTGGAACCTGTAGCACAAGGGGCATCTGCTCAACCCAGAGCTACCACCTCAGCAGCATTCTTCTGATCCACAGATTGGGATCAGGGCAATACCACCCGTGGCGTAGGCACCAATTCATTCAAAGACTCCGGCTCCTGGAAGTGAAATTCAAGGGGCAGCTGCCATGCTTGGGGTTTTTTCTAACTCAAGTCCTCAGTAATATGGAAGAATATGGATGGGACATCCACAGTGACAAAGACCGAATCTGCATTGTGCAATCCGCCCTGGGTGGACCAGCTGCAGACTGTATGACTGTATGACTCCAACACCACAGAACTCAATGATTTCAACTGATTCATGTCATCCTTGAGGAGGTGGTTTGAGGACCCTTTGGCTGATCATAAGGTCCAGGAGAGAATCAAAATGGTGAGGCAGGGCAGATGGCCAGTGGCTGAATATACACAACAAATTCCAGGCCATTGCAAATAAGCTGAACTGGCCAGTAGACATCCTCCTTAGCCATTTCAAAGATGGGCTAAATTACGCCCTGTATGATGCTTGCCTACCTCAGGGAGACCCAAACCACCTCGATGACTGGTACATCCTGGCAGAGGAGGCAGAGATAGACCTACTGAAGAGGCACCACTGAGGGAAACCATGGGCCTGCTCACCACCCAAGCAAACATGCGAGCCAGCGAAACCACCGACTACGTCTAAGAAATCAACAGGCTGTTTCAAATGTGGGAGAGAGGGCCATCGCGCCACAGAATGCTGCTCAAAAGCCCCTCAGTGCAAATCAGAGCCATCACCATCCAAGAGATCAGGGAAGTCCCCAGGCAAAAGAAAAGAACCTGCCATGAGGGGGATAGAGGCTGTAGAGTCCCCAACCTTGCCAAGGACTGAGAGGGGACTAAGGCCTGCACCACATTGGTGGTGGACACCTCAGGAGAAGCTCAGAGGGAGAAACACTGGAAAGTGGATCCATTCCACCCATCCTTCAGACAGTGACTATATTAGCTTCCTCCATGCCCGAAGCCATCAAACTAAAAGCCCTAAAAGAATCTGGCTGCACCCGCTGCCTCATCAGCCCAACGCTGGTGGGGATTTTGGGCATTCCGGTGAGGAGACTAAAGCAACCAATCTCTTTTGGCCAGTTAGATGGGTCCATAGCAAGGGGGGTACCAGCTACCCTAGCCACCTTACCAGTTCACCTGTCCCTGGGGACTCATGAGGAAGACATAACATTTGTAGTGACACAGGCATGAATGTGCAATGATTTTAGGTCTGGAATGGCTGAAGAAATGGAACCCCTGGGTAAATTGGAGGACAGCAGAACTCAACTTCCTGGAGGGGGAGCATAGGAACTTAAAACCCCAAAGGATGCCCGCCCCCCAACTCGAGGATAGGAGACAGCATTAGTGGGGGAAGAGAAGGGGTTACCAGAAATACCGGAAGAATACTGGGACCTTGCTGACATTTTCAGTGAGGAACAGGCGGATGAGCTTCCTCCTCACCGACTCACAGACTGTCCTATAGAATTAAAACCTGGGGCAAAACTCCTGAAGCCCAGGCTGTACTCCATGAGCCCCAAAGAGACAGCAGAGATGGAAAGATTCATAAATAAAAACCAAGAAAGGAGATTTATTCAGCCTGCCAAACCCAAAGTGGCCACCTCGGTCCTGTTCAGGGAGAAGAAGGATGGCTCTCTTTGTGCATGGATTATAGGTCTCTGAACACAGTTAGTGAAAGTAATCTGTATCCCCTACCCCTAATGAATGATATGCTATCCTACCTATTGAAAGGTAGGATTCTTACCAAACTAGACCTAAGAGAAGCATACTACCGCATTAGGATTAAGGAAGGGGACGAATGGAAGACCACGTTCAATTGTCCAATGAGTTGCTACCAGTTCAAAGTCCTGCCATTTGGACTGCCGGGGGCCCCCACAGTTTTTATGCAATTAATTAATGAAGTGCTAAGAGAGCACCTATATAAGGGGGTCCTGGTTTACCTAGATGACATCCTTATATTCACTGAGACCAAAGAGGGGCATAATAATCTAGTCAGAGCAGTTCTGAAAAAATTGTGGGTCACCCATGTATATGCAAAATTATCGAAATGTAGATTCCACCAGGAAAGAATAGACTACCTGGGATATTCCATATCTCCACAGGGCATTGAAAGGGACCCCGAGAAAGTCAGGGCAGTTTTAGAATGGGTATCACCCCGCACAAGGAAACAAATGCAAAGTTTCCTGGGGTTTGCAAACATCTACCGCCAATTCATCCCTTTGTTTCCCCAAATAGCCCTGCCCCTCACAAACCTGTTGAAAACAAGGGGTGGGGGAATGTAACCCAGCAACCACCTGAAGTGGACAATGGAATGTCAAGCGGCATTTGAGAGGCTAAAGAGACTTTTTTCTGCCAAACTTGTACTGAGACACCCAGATCCCAATAAACCTTTCATAATACAGGCAGAAGCAAGTGTTGTGGCGGTGGAAGCTGTATTATTACAGGAAAATGATGAGGGGACATTGCAACTGTGTGCATATATGTTCAGGAAACTCATGGAGACAGAACAATGTTGGTATGTGTGGAAGAAGGAGGCTTACGCTGTGAGGTGGTCATTACTTACATGGTGTCATTTCCTTGAAGGAAATAAAATCCCTTTCCAGGTCTGGACAGACCACAAAAATTTGGAAGTGCTAAAAACACCCAGGAAACTCACTCCTAAGCCAGCCTGCTGGTCTCAACATTTTCACCGATTCTGTTTCACTCTCAAACACTTACCAAGAGGGAAGAATTTCTTGGCGGATGCATTATCTCACATGCCCCAATATAACAACATGGGCCACTGATTCTAAACCACTTACAGTATGTCCCAACAACAAGTGGCAGCACCAGTAACCACCAGGGAGAAAGCTAAAATAAAGCCGCAGATGGATAGCCAAACTGGAATCGAATTCTGAAAGTCTTTGGAAACTGATGAATGGTTCCAGAAAAATAGACATGTGTGCACAATCAAAGATAAACTTCCCTGGGTGGGTGAGAAGTTATACATACCTGCCACACAGATGATCAATTTCATGCAGTTGTGCCATGATACAAAATCAGCAGGACATTTTGGGTTTGTAAAAACCTTACACTTAACTAAAAGGCAATTTTGGTGGCCATCCATGAAAAAGGACATAGAAAACTACATAGCCAGCTGTCAAATGTGCACAACACCTAAGAGTCTGCAAGGAAAGTTCCCCGGACTGTTACAACCAGTGGCGAACCCCTCAGCCCCCTGGAAAGAAATAGCCATTGATTTTTATAGTGGAATTACTAGAAAGCAATGGGAACACTGTCATCTGGGTAGTCACAGATTTGTTTTCCCAACATGTACACTTCTTCCCATGCCAAAAGTTTCCCACCACAAAAGCCTTAGTGAAACTATTCATGCAGCACATTTACAGACTGCATGGAGCACCCCGACACATCATATCTGACAGGGGAGTACAATTTACATCAAAGTTATGGAAGGAATTTTTATCCCTCTTAGGAACTACTCAGGGACTGACATCTAGTCACCATGCTCAGGAGAACAGTCAAACTGAATGGGGAAACTTTGTTCTTGAACAATATTTAAAATGCTTTATTAATTTCTAGCAAAAAAATTGGACAGACCTACCCCCTTTCGCAGAAGTTGCTTATGATAATGCAGTCGACTCCAGCACAGGCTACACTCCTTTTCAAATAGCCACCAGTCAAAGTTTCAACCCTATGCCAGAACTAATCCCAAACGAACTGGAAATCCCATCACTGAAAGAATGGATTACACAATTACAAAACACCTGGCCAATCATTAGGGAAGCTTTAGACGAAGCTAGACAAGCATACAAAGCACAGGCAGATAAAGAAAGAATCGATCCCACATCATTCAGGGTGGGAGAGATGGTATATTTATCCACAAAATACCTTAAATCCCTTGTTGTTAGCTGTGAATTCATGTCCACCTCATCGCGACCCCATGGACAACGTTCCTCCAGGGCCTCCTGTCCTCTACCATCTTCTGGAGTATATTTAAGCTCACGCCTACTGCTTCAGTGACTCCATCCAGCCACCTAATTCTCTGTCATCCCTTTCTTCTATTGCCCTCAATCTTTCCCAGCATTAGGCTCTTCTCCAGTGAGTCCTTCCTTCTCATTAGGTGGCCAAAGTATTGGAGTTTCAACTTCAGGATCTAGCCTTCTAAAGAGCAGTCAGGGTTGATCTCCTCTAGGACTAACCAGTTTGATCATCCTGCAGTCCAAGGGACTTGCAGGACTTCTCCAGAACCATAGTTCAAAGGCCTCAATTCTTTGCCTCTCAGCCTTTCTTATTGTCCAATTTTCACAGCCATACATTGCAACTGGGAAAACCATAGCCTTGACTATATGCACTTTTGTTGACAGGGTGATGTCTCTGCTTTTTAGTGTGCTGTCTAGATTTGCCATGTCTTTCCTCCCCAGGAGAAAGCGTCTTTTAATTTCTTGGCTACAGTCCCCATCTGCAGTGATCTTGGAGCCCTGGAAAATAAAATCTGTCACTACCTCCATTTCTTCCCCATCTATTTGCCAGGAATTGAGAGGGCCAGATGCCAAGATCTTGGGTTTTTTTAATGTTAAGTTTCAAACCAACTTTTGCACTCTCCTTCTTCACCCGCAACAAGAGTCTCTTTAGTTCTTCTTCACTTTCTGCCATTAGAGTGGTATCATCTGCATATCTTAGGTTGTTGATATTTCTCCCGGCAAACTTAATTCCAACTTTTGATTCATCTAGCCCTGCCTTTCTCATGATGTGCTCTGCATATAAGTTAAATAGGCAGGGCAACAGTATACAGCCTTGATGGACTCCTTTCCCAATTTTGAACCAATCAGTGCTTCCGTTATCCAGCGTGTATGTTGGCAATTTGATCTCCAGTTCTTCTCCCTCTTTGAAATCCTGCCTGTACTTCTGGTAGTTCTCTATCCACATACTGCTTGAGTCTAGCTTGTAGGATTTTAAGCATAACTTTACTAGCATGTGAAATGAGTGCAATGGTGCAATAGTTTGAACATTCTTTGGCACTGCCTTTCTTTGGAATTAGAATGTAAACTGATCTTTTCCAATCTTGTGGCCACTGTTGAGTTTTCCATATTTGCTGACAAATTGAGTGTAGCAATTTTTACTGCATCATCTTTTAAGATTTTGAATAGCTCAGCTGGAATACTGTTACCTCCACTAGCTTTGTTGTTGCTCAGCTTTTCTAAGGCCCACTTCACTTCACATTTTAGGATGTCTGGCTCGAGGTCAGTGACCACCTCATCGTGGTTATCAGGGATGTTAAGCTTGTTCTTGTATAGTTCTTCTGTGTACTTTTGCCACCTCTTCTTAATCTCTTCTGCCTCTGTTAGGTCCCTGCCATTTTGGTCCTTTATCATGCCCATTTTTGCATGAAACATTCCCTTCATCTCTCCAATTTTCTTGAAGAGATCTCTGGTCCTCCCTATTCTATTGTTTTATTCTATTTCTTTGCACTGTTCATTTAAGAAGGCATTCCTATCTCTTCTAGCTATTCTCTGCAATTCTGCATTCAATTGGGTATATCTTTCTTTTTCTCCCTTGCCTTTCGCTTTCCTCCTTTCCTCAGCTATTTGCAAATCTTCCTCAGACAGCCATTTTGCTTTCCTGCATTTCTTTTTCTTCTCCAGCTACTATGGCCAATGCCTCCTTGTCAATGTGTGCGTAATTACACTCTGCGGAGGACAGTGTCCTGGAATAAAAAGCAATCAGAACTTGAGTTCCATCGCTCTCCAAGTGACTTAGGACAGCTCCCACCACATATGGGGATGTGTCACACACTAGGCATACTGGCATTGATTCCTTGAAATTGGTGATCGTGGAACTAATGGACAGTAGAGCCTTCAATTCCTGAAAACTTCTTTCATGAACACTAGTCCACTTCCATGCAGTATTTTTGTCCAAGAGTCAGTGTAACGGCTCTGCCAGTGCAGCCTTGTTAGGAAGGAATGCATGGTAAAAATTGGGGAGGTCTAGGAATGCCTGAAGCTCTCCCTTTGTTTGGGGGCTGGGTGCCATCTGAATGGCTTTAATCTTTGACTCAGCAGGATGGATGCTGTCGGCATCTATACGGAACCCCAAGAACTCAGGTGAGGGCACTCCAATACTACACTTCTTTTTAAGCTTGAGGCCTGCTTCACGCAGCCTTTGAAGGACGGCTCTGAGCCTCCTTGCTAGTACCTCGGTGGACTCACTGGTGATGAGCACATCATCAAAATAGGGGCAAACCCCCAGGATGCTCTTGAGCGTCCGCTCCATAATGCCTTGAAAAATGCTGAGGGCTATGCTGACCCGGAATTGCAGGTGTTTCAATTTAAACGCCCCCCTGTTGGTTACAATTGTCTGTGCCCTGGCTGTGGCCTCATCAACAGGAAGCTGCTGGTAGGCCTGACCCAAATCTAATTTTGCAAAAATTGTACCGCCTTGCAAGGATGCCAGGATGTGGCTTACTACTGGTACCGGGTATGCATGCTGTTTGAGTGTGCGATTGATTGTGCATTTGTAATCGGCACAGATTCTGACCTCCCCATTGGCTTTTAGTGGCGTTATGATTGGGGTCCCATTTACACCCATCTACTGGCTGCAGTTCTCCCTGTTCTACAAGTTTATATAACTCAGCATCTAAGAGCAAATGGCACTCTACAAGGTTTAATCCTGACCAGCATTACAGTAGGATCTAGTTTAAATGTTATCGGTGGGCCCGTGTGCGTCCTAAGACCTGAGTCAAACACATCTGCAAATTCCTCGCATACTGTTGCTATACTTGCGACTTGCATCCAATTGATTCCGGTTACATGGATGTCTAGTGCATCAAACCAGTCAAGCCTGATCAGGCTTGTTCACTGACCCCCTACTACGACAACATCCAGGTGCCCAGAAAACCCCTTAAATTAGTGGATAACTAATCAACAAGGCGGCCGCGGTTGGGAGCTGAGTCTGTGAGCTCCGCGATGGGCTTCTGTTTGAGCAGCTGAGCAGCGGAGCAATTTGCCGTTCCTGGATGGAGTGTGGGAGTGTGGTTGCTGGGCACCGTTTTGTGGTATGAAGGCTCTCTTCAAACTGGTTGTGGCGCTGGTGTAGCTGGGGCGGTGACTGGGGATATGCCTGCTGTTTTGCTGCGACTTCCAGCTGGCAGCGTTTTGGCTCGTGCGTTGCCGCAGCGAGGAGACTTTCCCCTTCTCTCCCCCTCCCCTTCCTCTCCTTCGATTGAGATGGTGATTTTTGAGGTCCGTATCATCTATGGGGTGTTTTTGCACCTGAAGACCTCCCCCCTCCCTCTTGGAGTTTTAGGACTGGGGAGTGATATGGCGGTCCGAATTAATCGCCGCCTGTTAACAGCTGTTCAGCGCTGGTTGTGGTGCTGATGGGAGCTCTCTGAGCAATGATTATGGATTCGCCTGCTTTGCTGCGCATCTCAGCAGGCGTTTCAGCTGGTGGTGCTTTAGCCAACACAGTATATCTGCTGCAGCGAAGAGACTTCTCCCTCCCTCCCCTGACTGAGATGGTTGTGATTCTGAGGTCCTGGATCATCTGCTGGAGTGCTGTTTATGCCGTGGAGACCTCCCCCTCTTTCGGAGTTGTAAGATAGTATGGGGATATGGTGGCTAGAAACCAACTTGGCTGCCTCAGAACAGCTGACTGGCGCCCCTCTCTGTCTCGGCTATGGAATGTTAGCTGCAATTTTAAGAACATTGTTGGCCAAGGATGGACCTGATAGACCTGGGACTTGACTGCAGTGAGAGGGCAGAACAATTAACTATCAATCCACCCCCTGATGTGAGAGATCAGCTGAGGTGGATTTATCCCAGTTGTCTTTAGCCACGTTTTGCCAAGATTAACTTGCCATTTGTTGTGAGAGAACTATTATGGCTCTTATATCTGCAGCCAGCTCGGGTGAGAGTAGAACTGGCTTGGCTTGACTTGGCTTGGCTTGGATGGGCTTGGCTTAACAGTTTTGTTTTGCCGTCCTGACTTGATAACATCAACAATGTTCCTTAACATCTTTATTTTAACCATCTAGCTGCCTACAAATAGCCCAATGTGGACATTCTGGCATATGGCCTGCTTATACTACTCTTTTGCGGACTTATATGCCCTTAGGAGAGTTCCTGCCACCTGGGCATGACCTGCCGCCTTGTGCTCTATTTCCCTTGAGGACGGGCCCAATTGCTGGGACCCTGAGAGGTGGTTGGGCATAGATAGGGGCTGTTGGTTGAAATGGATTAAAAAGCCCCTACTATGTTTTTTAGCCAGTTGTTTTAGGGGGTTAGGGAGGGGGGTGAATGATAGGGATGGGAGGGATAAGGGTATTTTATCAACCGGCTGTCAGTCCAGGCCGGAGATGGTTCCCAGCAAGACGAGCTTGGGGTTGGGGATTTCTGGTTCCTCCGGTTGTGGGGTGGGGTCTCAAATGCCCATGATGATTGGGAATGGTAGCAGGTGGTTGCACGGAGGGCCGTATCAACATCCGGGATCACGCTCCCGCTGTCTTCAAGCGGTGGCATGCTCCGACCCTCCGGTTGATACCCGTTTACCTGGGGGTGAGGGAGATCGGCCCCCTGAGCTTAAGCTGGTGTATTTTAATGCCAGATCTGTAGTGAATAAAGCTCCTCTCGTCCGAGATTTGATTGAGGAGGAACGCGTGGATCTGGCATGCATTACGGAAACCTGGTTGGGCTCAGAGGGAGGTGTCTCTCTGACTGAGCTCTGCCCTCCAGGTTTCTGTGTGCTGCACCGGCCGCGGGCTCAGGGTAGGGGTGGGAGGGTGGCGGTGGTTATACAGGAGACCTTATACCCTTGGGAGACCACTGTCGTACAGATTGGTGGGAGTGAGTCACTCCTCCTGAAGTTTGGCTCTGGGGTTCAGTTGGGTTTGTTGCTGACATACCTGATGCCCAGCTGTGTTGCAACAACTCTGCCTGGGCTTCTCGACACCCTTTCAGGGCTGGTGGTTGAATTTCCCAGACTTATTGTTCTGGATGATTTCAACCTTCCATCCCTGGGTGGGTTGTCAGAGTTAGCTCGGGAGTTCATGGCCTCCATGATGGCCATGGACCTGACCCAGATGATTCAGGGCCTGACCCATGGAGGGGGTCACATTCTCGACCTGGTTTTCCTATCTGGACAGTGGCTTGATGATCTGGGAGGGGGTACGCCAAATACTGCCCCCCTGTCATGGTCCGATCATCATCTCCTATGGTTGGTCTTCCGATACACTACCCCTCGCCGCTGGGCTGCGGAGCCGACCAGGTGGTTCCGCTCCAGGTGCCTAATGGATCCAGAATGATTCCAGACAGCGCTTGGGTCTATACCTATCTCCCTCACCCACAGCCCGGCTGATGCCTTGGTGGAGGCTTGGGAGAGGGTTGCCACCGAGGCACTTGACCAGGTTGTACCCTTGCGACCCCTGATCCGGCATAGATCCCCTTGGGCTCCATGGTTTTCTGTGGAGCTACGGGAGATGAAACGTCGGAGACGGAGTCTGGAGAGCTGTTGGAGATCCAGCCGGTCTGAATCAGACCGATTGCGAATAAGATCTTTTACTAGGTCTTATCTCGCGGCGATGAGGACGGCGAAGTCTAATTACTTCGCCGCCCTCATTGTGTCCACAGATAATTGCCCGGCCGCCCTGTTTAGGGTAACTCGTTCCCTCCTTTCTCAGGAGGTGAGGGAGGAGCCCTTGCAGGGGCGGGCCAAGGAGTTTAGCCAGCATCTGGTCAACAAAATCGCTCAGATTCGGACCGGTTTGGACTCTGACTGGGCAGAGTCTGACGGGGAGGAATCAAGCGGTCTTGAGAGTATTATCTGGACTGAGTTTGATCCTGTGACTCCCGAGGAGGTGGACAGGATAATAATAATAATAATAATAATAATAATAATAATAATAATAATAATTTTATTTGTATACCGCCCTTCTCCCGAAGGACTCAGGGTGGTGAACAGGGCAAATATATAAAAATACAAAAGTACAAAAGTTAAAAAGAAATTAAACATATGCCCAACTAAAAACTGTAAATACAAACATTAAAATAACCATAAGAATCCAAACCCATCCCCCATCAGGCCAGGCCAGCTTGTTCAAATAAGAATGTCTTCAGATTGCGATGGAAGGAGCGAAGGTTGGGCGCCATTCGGAGCTCAACCGGCAACCGGTTCCATAGCTCCAGGGCACCCACAGAGAAGGACCTCCCCTGGGGGCCACCAATCAACATTCTCTGAACGGTGGCACCCTGAGGAGACCCTCTCTGTGGGAGCGCACAGGGTGGAGGGAAGTTGATGCCGGCAGCAGGTGCTCCCTAAGGTACTCCGGACCCATGCCATGTAGGGCCTTAAACACCATTACCAGTACCTTGAATCTCACCCGGAAGACAACTGGTAACCAATGCAGCTCACAGAGCAGAGGTGTTATATGGGAGTATCGGGAGACTCCCAACACAACTCTCGCAGCTGCATTCTGTACCAGTTGGAGCCTCCGAGTGGTCCTCAAGGGCAGCCCCATGTAGACACCATTGCAGTAGTCCAGACGAGAGGTCACGAGCGCATGAGTGACCGTACATAGAGCATCCCGGTCTAGATAGGGCCGCAACTGGGGCATCAGACGAACCTGGGCGAAGGCCCCCATAGTCACAGCTACTATATGGTCTTCCAAAGTGAGCCGTGAATCTAGAAGGACTCCCAAGTTGCGAGCCCTATCTACGGGGGGTAATAGTTCACCCCCCATAGAAAGAGATGGAATATTCTGAATATTCCGGTATGCCGGTATGCAAAGCCACTCAGTCTTGTCGGGGTTGAGTTGAAGTCTGTTCCTCCCCATCCAGGCCCAAACCGCCTCCAGGCAACGGGACACTATGTCGAGGGCATCACTGGGGTGGTTTGGGGTCGAAATAAAAAACTGGGTATCATCAGGATACTGATGATACCCAACTCCAAAACCACGAATGATCTCACCCAGCGGTTTCATATAAATGTTGAACAGGAGAGGCAAGAGGACCGACCCCTGAGGAACTCCACAAACGAGAGGCCTGGAGGTCGACCTCTGCCCCCCTGCCAACACCGACTGTGAATGTCCCAGGAGATAGGAGGAGAATCACTGCAAAACTGTGCCTCCCACTCCCAATCCCCTGAGACGCCGCAGCAGGATACCATGGTCGATGGTATCGAAAGCCGTTGAGAGGTCTAATAGGACTAGGACAAAGGAATATCCCCTGTCCCGAGCCCTCCAGAGATCATTAACCAGAGCGACCAATGCCGTCTCTTTGCTGTACCTGGGCCTGAAGCCCGATTGGTATGGGTCTAGATAATCCGATTCATCCAGGACCAGAGGGAGCTGATGCGCCACCACACTCTCAACAACCTTCGCAAGAAAGTGAAGGTTGGAGACCGGATGAAAGTTATTCAACACAGCTGGGTCCAAGGCAGGCTTCTTGAGGAGAGGTCTCACCACCGCCTCTTTCAAGACGGCGGGGAAATAACCCTCACTCAAAGAAACAGATATAACCGCCTGGAACCAGCCTCGTGTCCCCTCTCGGGCCGCATAAACCAGCCAGGAAGGGCACGGGTGCAATAAACACGTGGTGGAGCTCAGCCGCCCCATAATCCTGTCCACTTCCTCCGGAGTCACAGAATCAAACTCCTCCCAGGTAATATCGACAAGACCACCCGTGTCCTGATCGTCAGACTCTGCCCAGTCAGAGTCCAGACCGGTCCGAATCCGAGCGATTTTGTCCGACATATGTTGGTTAAACTCCTCGGCACGACCCTGCAAGGGTTCCTCCCTCACCTCCTGATTAAGCAGGGAGCGGGTCACCCTAAACAGGGCGGCCGGGGGATTACCTGCGGATGCGATAAGGGTAGCGAAGTGATTAGACCTCGCCACCCTTATCGCAGCGAGATAAGACCTAATGTAGGTTCTTAGTTGCAATCGGTCAGATTCGGATCGGCTTGATCTCCAACAGCTCTCTAGGCCCCATCTCCGACGCTTCATCTCCCGAAGCACCATGAAAAACCATGGAGCTCTATGGGATCTGCGCTGGGTCAGGGGCCGCAAGGGTACAACTTGGTCAAAAGCCTCCATGGCTGCCCTTTCCCAGGCTTCCACTAAGGCATCCGCCGAGTTGTGAGCGAAGGAGCCAGGTGGGGACCCCAGCACTGCCTGGAACCTCTCAGGGTCCATTAAGCGCCTGGGACAGTACCATCTAATTGGTTCCGCACACCCATGGTGGGGAGTGGCAAAATGGTAGACCAGCCACAGGAGATGGTGATCGGTCCATGACAGGGGCATAACAATTGGAGAGCTCCCACCAAGATCATCTAACCACCGTCCAGATAAGAAAATCAGGTCAAGGGTGTGGCCTCCCACATGAGTCGGTCCAGAAATTACTTGCATTAGGTCCATGGCCGTCATGGAAGCCATGAACTCCCGAGCTAACTCAGAAGATCCTCCCAGGAATGGTAGATTGAAGTCTCCCAAAACCATAAGTTTGGGAAACTCAATCACCAGCCCCGAGAGGATATCAAGAAGCTCAGGCAGGGCTGCTGCTGCGCGACTAGGCAAAAAGTACACCAGCAGCAAGCCCTAGGGCCGCATCTCAGGAGGAGAGACTCACACCCGACTATCTGAAGAACGGTGGCCTCCCGCAGACACAAGGTCTCCCTAATAACTACCGCCACTCCCCCGCCCCTACCCTGAGCCCGAGGCTGGTGCAGCACCCGGAAACCTGGTGGGCAAAGATCTACCAGGGGGATACCACCCTCTGAGCCCAACCAAGTCTCCGTGATGCAAGCCAGGTCCGCATGCTCCCCCTCAACCAGATCCCGGATAAGAGGAGCCTTATTAACAATGGACCTGGCATTCAAGTACACCAGCCGGAGCTCAGGTGGCTGCATATCCCCGCTCCCGGAACCTTGGGTCGAAAACAGATAGTCGGAGCGCCTCACCGCTTGTAAGTAGTGGAGATGTCCTCCCGGAGGTCGATACGGCCCTCCGTTCTTACACCTGCTGCCATTCCCTACCGTTGTGAGAATAGGTAATCCCATGACCCGCTCCGGAGCTCCGGAGGCGGCCAACCCTGGCTCCCCCCTTACGCGATCTATCCTGGACCTGGCCTGAACAACAGTTGGTGGATTACCCATTTCCGACCAACCACGACCCTCCCCCCTCCCTAACCCCACAAAAAATTTGGCTAAAAAAGTAACCAGGGGCCTCTTGTTAAATTTATACCTGAGGCCCCTGTTCCTGCCCAGCCATCTCTCAGGGTCCCAGAAATCGGGCCCTTCATCAAGAGGCAGAGTAGTAGATAAGGCGGGTCGCACCCAGGATAAGGGGGCACCCCTGAGGGTGAACAAAGCCGTACTGGGGTAACTAACGCACATGATGTTAATCAAACAATCCAGCAAAAAAGCAGACCCAGATCAAAATCAGAATGGGAGGATCTTAAATGGAAGGAAAGTGTCCAGACTGCAAACCCAGCTCCACTGTCACTAGAGCTGGGTAACCCCCAGAACGATCCCCATCCTCTCACGATGGTTCAAGACCGGGAAACAGCCTGGGATAGACAGCTGGGGAAGGAGATACCGCCTAGAGCTCTCACCTCTAGGACGGTAGCAGGTGGAAACTCTTAACCACTCTCCCACAGTGATTTTACATCCGGGACCTTCCAAAACCCTGCGGGAAAGGAAAGGAAAGGGGGGGGGCGATAGAGCAAACAAGTCAGCGAGATAAATTAGGGCTAAGAAACCCATGGGATCACAAAAATGGTAAGAGAAGCTCCGGATCCAAGTTCCTTTTCGCGCCATGATCACCATATCAAAATGGCCGCAGTAATCCAGTTCCCTCACCGCAGGCCTTTTCTCAGAAGCCAACCAGGACCATCTCCACTACTCCAATGCTGACGTTGCTCCAAGCCGAGATTCATAATGACAATCATAAATCAACCAGCATCCGGCTCCTCAAGCAGCTGGAAGGCTATCCCCATAGCAGCAAGCTCCGTTGAGTTGTCCCGGGCTCCGCAAGGCTCCACCAGCCCCCCGCAACACATGACAGCAACCACGATCAGCTGGTCAGCGGGGAGCGAGTCTCCCAATTTCCTCCAGGACCTCCACCAAACTCCTCCCGACTTCGCTAAGCTCCTGCAGCACCGACCACCAGCCGGTCAGTGTCGCACAAAACAGGGCTCTGCCGGGTTCTTCCGAGGTCCTCCGGACCCTCCGGAGGGTGTGGCACAAAGCAGGGCTCTGCCGGGTTCTTCCAAGGTCCTCTGGAGCCTCCGAAGGGCTCTATCAGGCTTCACCAGGCTTCCCCGAGCTCCCGCGGCCCCGACAATCAGCTGGTCGGTGTCGCACTGCATGGGGCTCAGCTGAATTCTTCCGGGCCTGCACGGCCCTCCCAGACTCCTCCAGACAGCCGAGGATCCTCTGAAACTCCGGGCTCATAGAGCCAACGATAGAGCAGCTGCTCCAAAGATAGCTACCAGCAGTGTCACTGCACGTTTTTTTTTTGTTCGTCAGAAAAGTTCATTTCTAACTGTACTCTTCCCCTGCTCTCTGCACCTGTTGAGATACCACTTATCTGGTAACCATAGTGAAGCCCATATGACTAGTTATGTTTTGGTTTTAAACTGCTATGTGCGCATGTCTAGAAAAAGTTTCTCACAGTTATTCTTTATTGTCCTTTACCACTTTTGCTGTTACTTTCTGTTACGTTAGGATGTAGTCAGCTAGCTCTCTTTATCACATATATTTAGTTTGTATATTTTTGTAATTAAAAGGTATTTAGTAGGATGATGCGTCGTGTTTTATTTCTTTCCTTCATGCACATCATGCATTCTCTGAGGCACGATCCTTCGCCCTCTACTAAGATGATTTTTACCTTAACAAGCAGCTTTTCCTCGACCCTAACCCAAACCCCCAGCACAGAGAGAATAACATTCCTGTGGGACTCCCAGGGTCGCAAAATTGCCGAAGCTCCCCACGGAGCTCAGCCGAGCATGCCCGCCATCTTGGGCATGTGTAAAAAAAAAAATAAATGGGGAGACTGAGCTCTACCTCCTGTTTATTGGACCCGTGCCCTTCCTGGCTGGTTTATTCAGCTCAGGAGGAGACACGAGGCTGGTTCCAGGCAGTGATATCTGCTTCTTTGAGTGAGGGTGTCTTTCCCACCGCCTTGAAGGAAGCGGTGGTGAGACCCCTTCTCAAGAAGCCTGCCCTGGATCCAGCTATTTTGAATAACTATTGTCCAGTCTCCAATCTTCGCTTTTTAGCGAAGGTTGTTGACAGTGTGGTGGCGCATCAGCTTCCTCTGTTCCTGGAGGAAACTGATTATCTTGACCCGTACCAATTGGGTTTCAGGCCCAGGTATAGCACGGAGACGGCATTGGTCACGCTGATGAATGATCTCTGGCGGGCTCGGGACAGGGGTTGTTCCTCTGTCCTAATCTTGTTAGATCTCTCAGCAGCTTTTGATACCATCGACCATGGTATCCTGCTGCGACGTCTCAGGGGGTTGGGAGTGGGGGGCACTGTTTTGCAGTGGTTCTCCTCCTACCTCTTGGGCTGTTCGCAGTCAGTGTTGAGGGGAGGGCAGAGGTCTGCCCCGAGGTCTCTTGTTTGTGGAGTTCCTCAGGGGTCGGTCCTCTCTCCCCTCCTGTTCAATATCTATATGAAGCCGCTGGGTGAAATCATTCGTGGTTTTTGGGGTGGGGTATCATCAGTATGCCGATGATACCCAACTTTTTCTTTCCACCCCAGACCAACTCAGTGATGCCCTCGACGTGATGTCCCGTTGCCTGGAGGCGGTTCGGGTTTGGATGGGGAGAAACAGGCTCAGACTCAATCCTGCCAAGACTGAGTGGCTGTGCGTACAGGCATCTCGAGTGAACCATTCTATTCCATCTTTAATGATGGGGGGTGAAGTGTTAACCCCCGTCGATAGGGCTCGCAACTTGGGTGTCCTCCTGGATTCACAGCTCAGCCTTGAAGATCATATAGGAGCCGTGA
>JAKJMR010000623.1:823043-837580 GCA_024449315.1 Daboia siamensis
CAGGGGGGCTTTTGCCCAGGTTCGCCTGTTGCGCCAGTTGCGACCCTATCTGGACCGAGATGCCTTGCGCATGGTCACTCATGCGCTCGTGACCTCCTGGTTAGACTACTGCAATGCTCTCTACATGGGGCTGTCCTTGAGGACCACTCGGAGGCTTCAACTGGTGCAGAATGCAGCCGCGCGAGTTGTGATGGGGGCCTCCCGATACTCCCATATAACATCTCTGCTCCATGAGTTGCATTGGCTTCCGGTTGCCCTCCAGGTGAGATTCAAGGTGCTGGTGATGACCTATAAAGCCCTAAATGGCTTGGGTCCGGGATATCTGAGGGAACACCTGCTGCCGGCATCAAGTTCCCTTCGTCCTGTTCGCTCCCACAGGGAGGGCCTTCTCAGGGTGCTGCCAGCAAAGGATTGCCGGCGGGCAACACCCAGGGGGAGGGCCTTCTCTGTGGGCGCGCCTGCCCTCTGGAACCAGTTACCCGTAGAGCTTAGGACTGCCCCTGATTTCCGTTCGTTCCGCCAGAACCTGAAGACCTGGCTCTTTGAGCTTTCCGGCCAGGACTGAAGATTTTTTAATTTTTAACTTATTGTAATTGGGTTTTTAATCAGAGATATAGGGGTTTTAGATTTTAATCAAGGAAAATTCAATCTATTTTAATTGCTATTCATTTTTGTATTGTAATGTTGTTTTAATTGCCTTGTGAACCACCCTGGGTCCTACAGGAGAAGGGCGGTATATAAGTTTAATAAATATAAATATATAAATTTGATGGCTAGTGTGGCCTCACCCTTGACTGCGATGGCCTCAGCTTGGCCCATCTCTTACTGCGATTGCAGACAAAATTAAATGTCTCAAGTGAAATAATGGATATGGCTGAGCCCGTGTCCAGGTCCATCTTTCAGGGGACCCCTTTCAGCTCCACTTGCAGTCTAAACTTTGGCTTAATAGGGCAGCAAGCTTCTGTACAGCAAATGCTTCAGCGGGTGAAGCAAAACCCTACGCTGTACTGTCAAGGGGCCCCGGTATCTCTCCTAGTCGGAATGTCCGACTGGCGATTCAATGGCTGGTCCCTCTGGCGACCTTTGTAGATGGACACAATGTGGCCAGTCTTTCTGCAGGCCTGGCACATGGCTGTCCAGAACCTACAGTCCATGCATTGGTGGCAGCCGTCATACCCTGGGCACCTAAGGAAGAGATCTGCCTTGTAAGTCACCCCTTGTTGCTTGTCGCTGTGACACTGTTGGTAGTTGTGTCTGTGTAGCTTGTTGACTTCTCTGTTGTCTTTGGGGTCTTCTGCATGTTCAGTGTCCTCATGGTGGATGGCTTCCTTGTGCTGTGCTGTTTTGGTGGGCCACATGGCTCGTATGGCCCCTCTGGTGGCTTCGTCTTCCACGACCTCTTTCAGTGCATCTGGGAATGACAGACTCTCTTTGGTGAAGAGTTTCTGCTGTAACTCTCGATTCCAGAGACTGCAGACAAGCCGGTCTCAACGTTGGAGAACTGGCACAGACGTGCAGCCTGCCTCAATGCTGCGATGAATTCTGATGCTGTTTTACCTGGTTGATGATCTCTCTGTTCGAATGCATGGTGCCAAGCAATTACTGACAGCTTGGGCTGGAAGTGGTCTCTGAGCCTTTTCTTCAAGTCCGTGAATGTTACCGACTCCAATGGCATTGGCACAAACAAGTTCTCCGTGATGTTGTATGTGGCTGGGCCGCACACACAGAGAAGCGTAGCGGCCTTTAGGCTGTCCTTGGCAACTTGATTCACACGTAGATAGTTCTCAACCCTGGATAGATACAACGACCATCTTTCTGGGTAAGCTATGTCAAATTCTTCCAGCTTTCCATCCTTTGCCATTTCTGCTGGTCTTCGTGGCTGGGGCTCGTTGTCTTCTTGTCCTGCTCCTCTGTTGCCCAGGGACTGGTCCTCTGGGCGTATGGTCGCTAGCGTGGCTGTGTTAGACCAACCATAGGGGGGAATTGCTTTTCCTGCCAGGTGTGTTCAGCCTCTCCCCTTCAGCTCAGTTGGAGGAGCAGGATCCCACCTTCATCGCCAGTGTTAGATACTGTGTTCATTGCTTCATTGACGAGACGAGGCGAGTGAGTTCAGCAAAGATCATTGTTTATTTGGTTGCAGGAACTGAACTGAGAAACAGGACTGAGAATGCAGCAATTTATACCCTGGCCTCTAGGTGGTGACCAATAGGTTTAAAGCAACCTATTGCCGCCCTAGAGGCAGCCAATGGCGGTGCTGGAGACGGGTTGTCTGAGGAGCTGGGAGCCATTAGCCAGCTTCCCTGTTTGAGCAACCTTCCAGCAATTAACCCCACATGATATTCCTTAGCAAGACAAAGTCCAATACATTACACCTTATTTTCTCCATTGTTCTTAACTGACAGTTTAAAAGATAGAGTTCAGAGAGAGAGAGATAATGCAGGAAACAGGATACAGACCCAATAAACAAAATAAAGGATTACATTTTAGCGAATGGATGAAGTGTAAGTAATGGCCCTGCAGGCACATCCCCCATCCCCCTTGGAAGTATGGCAAAACCCAGGAAAGGTGGGATGAAATAGAAATGAAATGAAATAAAATGGGAATGGGTTTTGACAGATAAGCTTCCATTCTCCCAGAATGATGATGTGCTTACCTTTTGAAATATTAACCTCACAAATAGAATGGCATGCAGAATCATGTCACAAGTTGGGTTTGGCCCATTATAGAACACATGCAAATATATCATTTTAAGCTGGTCCAAATAAAAACTGGTACAAGCTGGATAAAAATGAAGCAATGATACTATGAATTTGTGAGGCAGAAAGGAAAAGCTGTCCATGACATTATACTATTTTTCAATCCTGTCAGTGATCTTACACCCCACTAGTTTCAAACAAAACTAGGTATATTTCTGAGAAAAAATATTGCCAACTAATTGAAGGTAAAACCATGTTTGCATAATATCGCCAAGGGCTCAGCAATTGGCATTTTCCCATTGCTAGATTGAATGCTCTCCAACCATCCTTCTTAGAAGAGCAGATCATTTGCAATCCCTATCTTGCTTTTACTGTCTCTTTCCCAAGTTACTGATTTGGAAATAACTTCTGACTTCCCTTCAGATTAATGGGTGATGAATCCTAAAATATGTTTTACTTATTTTAAGGATATGTAATAAGTATAAGAGATTTTATTATTATATAATCTTTCTCCTCAGCTGCTTCTAGTGGATTGCCACATTCCTGGACCATCCCTCTCCCTGGATTACAGATTGAGAACTACAGGCCAAAATGGATCATAGGCATTCAGGTTTGCTTTCAGCTAATGTATCAATGGAAGTAGTAGCAAGTGTTTTGTGTCACACAACCATTTCGATATGAAATGATAGGGATGATGGAACAAATAAATTCAAATTTTGGGGGGGAGGAGGGGAAATTCAGCTCCTAACAAAAGAGATTGGACAGTTTTTTCTTGTTACTGATCAGTCACCAAGAATCCCTCTGCTTCTCTGAGTTAAATCTCATTGTATTCATTTTCATCCCAACTTGGATTAATCAGCCAAGTACTGAACTTGCACAATCATGGTTTTGTCTGGTCCCAAGAATAAAGGAAGAGATGTAAGCATGATCTGGATGCTGGCTAAAAATGTGGTATAAAGAATCCTTTATATGACTGTTTTGTCCTCTGTTTTATAGAATGCCTGAAAAAAACTCAGGTACTCACTTGATTCAAGCATATTTGGGTTTGTTTTTTAATTTGTCTGATTTTTTTTTTTTTTGCCTGTATTCTTCTGTTCTGCCTTATTAAAGTTCAAACCTTGCCATTGTATACAAGAAATGGCAGGCATTAAAGTTGTAGTTCCAGGCCACTGTGACCTGAAAACATTAACTTTGAGATACATAAGCTTTATTTTGTGAAATACTGTGAATTAATGGTCCCATAATAATATCTGATGGTTCACTGAAGTTTTCAGGATCTTTTTTTTTTTTTTGTATTGTGCACAACTGTACCATTCTGTGATAAAGACTCGGGTTGCAAAAAACAAAGTGAAGTTTATGGTATTGATCTTTTTATTCAATAACTGGATTTTACAATACCTCATGAAAGTTTGGATAAGGATTATTCAGGATCAACATTTTGTCTCAAACTTAAGAGAAATTGTTACAGTTGCCTATGAAAGCTGGGAAATCCTGGTGTTTTCAAAGTCTTTTTCCTTACGTAAACTCTGTTCCAGTTCATGGATATTGTAAGAACCCACCTCAGCCCACATATTAAGAAAGTAGGACTCTTGGAGACAAGATTTTCCAAGCAGGAACTTTTACTAAGAAATAGGAGATAGCAGGCATAATAGACAGGATCTGAGGAATTCCCTCACAGATTGATATTTTAAAAGTGTTCCGAATCAAACCCTACCCCACAGTTCATTCTGTCAGTTCCGGATCAGCCAAGCTCCAGGTGGTAAGCCCATCATGGGAAAGGAGAGACAACACGCCATTTGCAGCAGGATCATTTCCACCCTCCTCGTACTTCATTCAGAGAAACAAACCAGATCCTAGATGGTTGCATTTCTCCCTTTCCCACCCCCTTTCCTAGTTGCCCATAAGTTGAGAGGGAATGCCTAGTAAGAAAGCAATTGGCTATATTGTGATGGATACCAGGCAGGTGGAATAAACAAAGGTTCCATTTAAGGGAAGAAATGAAAGCCATAAAGTCCCATGCCTGTTCCCTCTCCCCCTTGGGAATGGCAGAATCCAGGGGGAAGATGAGATTTGCGGTTAGCTCAGAGGATGCTGACCAGGACTTAGGGGACAGTGAATATGTCCAGGTGGCCGCTCTCTCTCTGGTGACTTGCAGGCCTCTGAATGCTTGGTCATGAAAGGACAGCAAAGGAAACATCCAATGTTCTAACTCACCCGGGGACAGCTAGAGTCTTGGGGAAACACCCAGAGCGAACAAATGGTGTCCTGGGGAAACACCCAAAAGGGAACCTGCTAGCTAGTTCTTCTTTCTAGTTTCTTATCTATAGTGTGCCAGCCCTAAGGGGCAAAGTCTTAATCTTTTGTGTGTCAGCTTTGCTGGGTGAATTGCTTATATAACCAAAATAGGTATAAAAATAAGACATCTTTGCTATTTGGTGCTTTTCCCATTTTTTAGAGAAACCTGTCTCTATTCAGCTGAATAAACACATACTTTTGAAGGCAAATTCTGGTTTCCTGTATTTTGTTATCAAGCAAAACCTCAGGACCTGCACATCATTTTTGGTGAGCTCAGGCACAGGAGGGGTGCTTGGTCCTAGGAGGGCTCAGGACAGGGAAGGAGCCAAGCGCACTCTGAGTTTCCTGGTGGTGCCCCTGCTTCTTGACTCTTCCTTGTGGTTTTTATACAGGAACTAGTTTTTTCCCCTTCTTTTTATTGTGTTTTTTGCCTTCACTTGATTCCTGCATACTTGGGAGGACTGAAGATAAGATTAGCATACATTACACAAGCTTGCCCAGGGGTGTGTGGGTGTGTGTGTGTATAAATGTGTGTCTGTTTCCTTGAATTATTTCCCACTGTGGACCAGAGCTGGGTG
Source organism: Daboia siamensis (assembly GCA_024449315.1). Classification (NCBI taxonomy): domain Eukaryota; kingdom Metazoa; phylum Chordata; class Lepidosauria; order Squamata; family Viperidae; genus Daboia; species Daboia siamensis. The sequence continues at coordinate 828,613 of JAKJMR010000623.1, forward strand.
GAAGTGTTTGCTTCAGCTGCCCCTAGACCCCCCTATCTGAGGGGCATTTAGATAGCAAGGAGGGCTAACCTTGTACTCTCGTTCTCCAATGGGTTGTGAGTGGTGTATGGTTTGTGGTTGTTCCTTATAAATTTCCTGCTGTTGACCAGGGCTAGGCGTGATATCACTTCCAGCCACTCGTGGGCCCCTGTGAGGATAAACCGTTGACTGGGGGTCTCACATAGCAAGGGGAAATGAAGGATCTCTTGCGGCCCAACAGGCTGTTGATGTGGTATGAGGGATTTAGACACATGGGTTCAGCCCAGGGAAAACCTATTAAAATGAATAAATCAAAAGAATGTGCCCTCAGCCCCCTTGAGTGTGTTATTAGGAACTTTGATAAGCTCAAAAGCCATCGGGATATGAAAATTGACACTCTAGCTGACTTCCGGTAGTGCTGCCGCGCCGAATGACGGCATTTCAGAAGCCACCCAACCTTGGGAAGCGTTAAGCGCTAGGAGACAGCGAATATCAGCTGTTCCGTGGCGCCGAAGTCTCTCCCTCAGGAGAAGAGGGAGAGACGAGCCTGTCTGGGTAGAGATAGAGCTCCCCTGTCAATTCCTCACCTAGTTCGGGGGTTGATAGGGTGAGTTCCCTCGGAGCCCAGGCTCTCCGCTCCCAGGACGCTTTCACTTCCATAAGGGAGTGGAACCAGATGCGACAACTACATCTGCTGCTTAGATGGGACTGTGAGTATTTTTCTCTGAGAAGCAGGCAGAGCGAAACAGGAGGATTTGAATTTTCAAGTTGGATTTTAACTTTAACTCAGATTCATTATCTTCTTCAAGTTTTAAGCTGATTGAAATGGAGCAAAAATGGCGCTGGAATGTTGCTTTCTTGTATGAACTGACAGTTTTGGAAAGTTGTTACATTTTGTAACATAGCTTGAGATACAGTTTGCGATTGATTCTAACCAGTACCGGATTTTGTGTATTTGAGAGTTTGCCCTTTTTTTTATAAGGAATTTGGGAGGAAAACTTTTATTTTTTCTCCCTCCACCCTTTTTCCCCCCCCTGAACTTTGATTCTGCTAGAAGAAAGAGGAAATCGAAACTTAAGAGATGGCTGCAAGGCGTGGGGGAGGTCCTCCAATTTCTAAAAGTGCTATTTCTTCACCTTTATCACAAGCTGCAGGGCAAGCTACAATGAAACTTACAGCACAACCACCATCCCCACCACCACCTGGATTTACATTGGCAGATATTCAGCAAGTTGTGATGTAATCAACACAAGTATTACAGCAAGAAATAAAGGAAACAAAGGAAGAATTTGTTAATCAAAATAAGCAGATGAGGGAGGATATAGTGCTTGCACTTCAGGGCTTGGCTGCACATATTGAACGCCTGGATGTTCGTGTGGATTCAGTTATGGAATTTGTTGAGAATTTGGAAAATAAAATTATCAGTGCTGAACAGAAACTGGACAAGGCAGAGATTAAAATTGACAGAACAGAAGATGAAATTATTTTTTCTCAATATAGAAACATGGAGTTTGCATTGCGTACAAGGGGTTTGAGAGAGAACCCTAAAGAAGATTTGGAATGGGAAGTTGCACAGGCTGTGGCTCCTGTCTTGAAATGTGAACCTGAAGAATTAGTTAAAGAGATGGATAAAACATTTAGGGTTAATTCCTGGATTGCTAAACAGAAAAATTTACCTAGAGATGTAGTGATTTACTTCTCCAGGAGATCAACTAGAAATGCAATCAGCCAACCTTTCTACTGGGAAAGATTTCAAATTGCAGGCCAAGATATTATAATTTTAAAGGAGATACCTCCTAAAATACTTAGAAAAAGGAAAGACTTGGCCTTTTTGTCTGATGAGCTTAAGAAGCGACAAATTCAGTTTAGATGGGAAATACCCATTGGAATTGTGGTAAATTATGCAGGTATGAGGTATAGGTTGAACACAATTTCAAAAGCAAAAGATTTTTATACTAAGGTCCTTAAAGCAGATTCACTACCGTCTCCTCGAGCTAAAAGAACAGAAGAACAGTTGAGTGAAGGGGCAATGTCACTGCCTCTTGAGGAGATGCAACAGGCTGAGACTATGGAGCAGAGTTTGGTGTTAAAAGAGGACCCGAGAGAACAGAGGATGACTAGGGCTGCATACAAGCGTAAGGAAAAAGAGCAAAAACAGAAGTTTGTATCTGGTTTAACTACGCAAGATGCGGCTGTTTCGGAGCCCATGGGAGGAGCACGCCCGAAGAGAGCAACAGGTGATCTTCAGGTCATGTTCCAAAGGCTCCTGGTCACCAGAGATGGTGAAGTTCCTGACATGGAATGTTAATGGTTTAAACTCACCACAGAAAAGAAAGAAAGTATTTTACTATTTGAAACAACATAAAAATGATATTGTTTGCTTACAAGAGACTCATATTGCTTTAAAGGACCAAAAGTTTTTTGTTAATTCCCTGCTGGTATGGATATATCCTTGGTTCAGGTTTCTCCTTGGGCCTCATAGCCATGAGACCTTGCCCTGACCCTTTCCCGTGCTGCATGGTGTCTGGTACCTGACAGACATGATTTACAATATCCAATTAGCACCCAAAAATTCCATTGCTCTTCAAATTAAGTTTCACTTTTTCTAAGATAGGATAGATATGATTTAGTATCCAATTAGCATTCCATTGTTTAGTTTTGCTTTCTTTGAGATTAGGTTTTTATTTTGCTAAAGTGTATGATTTCCTGTAAATCAGGTGGTGTTTTGTTAACACGTATGTTTTGACTCACGCTGTTTGGTATTTTTTATATGCTATCTCTTTTTGCTGTAGTTACCCCTCCCTTTTAAAACTGCCTAATAAAAGAGACTGTGGCGATCTGTTCGGGGGACATAACATCACCCCAGGCACTTCGTGCTCTCTCATCTTGAGAAACTTCTGGTGTGGTGTTTGTTTTTATTTGGCTTCTTTCGTCCTTGCGAGGACCCTCTAAATTGTCTCAGCGAGGGCTGAGACTCGTTCCTGCGGGAACCCAGGACAACATCAACAGGGAACCTCTGACAACGAGTACATGTTGCAGACTTGCAGCGACATCTGGGGGCTCGTCCTGATCCTGTTGAAGTTGTCCAGAGGCGCGATCGTTGTCTAGCGGTGCGTCACCTTCACCCTCATTGCTTACCCGTCCGGATGCGACACGTGCACACGTAAGTAATGGGCTCCTCGAACTCGAGAGTCTCATCAAAGCATAGGGATGAGCTCATCTTTCTGGTGAAGAAGGCTAATTGTTTGCAAAAGGTTAATGGCACCACTGTCTATCCTCTTTCTAAGAAATCTCTTACCTCTTTTTTGTCCTATGTTCATGAGAAGTGTCCTGCCTACCCGCAGGAAGGTACCCTTAAGAAGGCTACCTGGACGCGCTTGGGAAAATTCCTCCATGAACACCCTCGAGCTCCGCCTGAAATTCTAGTCACTTGGCGGGCCATTATGGCTGCTCTTTGCATCCTCTATCCTAACTCTCCTTTTCCTGACTCGGCTGCTCCACTCTCTTCTCTTACGGAGGAATCCCTGCCAAAGGTCTCTCCACCTTCGTATGAGTCTTCTACTGTCTCTGAAGCTGCCTCTGCTCCCCCTGCAGACACACTTTTTCTGCTTCTGCAGCGTCTCCCCCCCCCGCTGGAGGATACAGATACGACTGCTGGAACTTTTTCTGCTTTGGTTGTTTCTTCCTCTCTTTCTCTAAGAACTGAACCCCCGCTATCGGCTTACCCTCTAACCCTTAATCCAGCGGGGGGAGGACGGCCGGAACATGAGAACATCAACGTGCGGATGCTTAAAAATCTTAAAGAAGCTGTTACTTCCTACGGTATTCACTCTCCGTATGTAATGGGATTGCTTGATTCTTTGATAGATGCAAATGTTGTCATGTTATTGTATGATTGGAAGTCTTTATTTTCCATGTTATTAACACCTGCTCAATTTGTCATCTGGTCTTCTGAATATAATAAATTGGCAGATGCTGAGATCATGCGAGGCTTGCCTCAAGCAGTCTTGGCTGATCATATAAAAGGAACTGGAAATTTCACAACCTTGGTCCAGCAGCAATATTGCCCACGCCGTGCTTTTGCCATCATCCGCCTTTGTGCCATGGGAGCATTGAAGCAGGTGGATGATGCAGACGGCCATGCCTCTCAAACATTTTTGAAGGTTATTCAAGAACCTTCTGAGCCTTATGCTACCTTTATAAACCGGCTCCAAACAGCGCTGGAACGACAAATTCAAAATCAGGCTGCTCGTGAGGAGCTTTTGATCAAATTGGCTTTTGAACATGCTAATGAAGATTGTAAAAAAGTACTTCAGCCCTTGACTGGAAAACCAGGTGTTACTCTTGCTGAGTTTTTGCAGGCTTGCCGTGTGGTGGGAACCACTTCTCATACAATGTCTGCTCTTGCAGCCGCTATAACTTCTTCCATGCCTGCCTCTAATATTCAAGCTTTTCCTGTTGTCAAGCATGGCAATTGTTTTAATTGTGGGAAGCCTGGTCATTTCAAGAGTCAATGTCGTTTGCCCGGCGGTGGAGGAGCTCTGCGCGGGAGCGCTCGAGGTCCTCCCCCGCAACCTACTAATGCAAAGCCAAAAACTGTTTGCCCGCGTTGCCGTAAAGGCTTTCACTGGGCTCGTACCTGCCCTCAGGGTCCTTCTCAAACTCTGCAGGGAAACTAATTAAGGGGCGTTCAGCTAGCCCCACTTCAAAGGCTGATTTACAAGTTGTCTCCACTAATCCATCTCTTGCTTTTCCTGTTCGTCTTTCTAAAGACTTCGTTTATGATGACCCTGGTTCTGTTTTCACTATGCCTTTAAAAGTCTCTCTTTTTGCTCCGTTCCCTCCAGATGTTCCTGTTCTTTTGTTTCCTAACTCCTCTCTTACCCTTGAAGGTGTTATAGCTGCACCTTTTCTGCATAATTCAGACTCCTTAAAAAACATCTCTTTGGCTGCGATCGGTGATCGCTGCTTTTCTCTGAAGGCGGAAACTGTTGTTGCTACTCTTATTTTTTTGCCCCACCTGATAATACTTCTCTCTTTGCTCTCCAACAGCCTGTGCAAAATGCCAAGCCAATAATTTCCATTCTTCTCAACGGCCGCACCTTCTCAGGTCTTATTGACATGGGCGCGGATGTTTCAGTGATTCGCACAGCTGAATGGCCCTCTTCCTGGCCTCTTTCTGACGCTTCTACTGTTCAAGGTGTGGGAGGTGCTCAGGCTGCTAAGGTTAGCACATCTTGGTTGACTGCATCTACCCCTCATTCTTCTATTACTGCTTTCCTTCGACCTTTTATCCTGCCCTTGCATACTAATTTGTGGGGACGGGATCTTTTGTCTCAACTTCATGCTACTCTAACTATCCCTTAATTTCATACGATGTCTTTTCCTCCTTTATCTCTTGTTTTGAACTCTTCCATCCCTGTGTGGATGGATCAATGGCCTATGTCACAGGAAAAGGTTATGATCCTGCAGAACTTAGTGGCTCAGCAACTACAGGAAGGACATCTGGAATTTTCAACTAGCCCTTATAATACTCCTGTCTTTGTAATCAAAAAGAAAAATGGGAAATACCGCCTCCTGCAGGATTTGAGAAAAATTAATGCCATAATTCAGCCCATGGGACCTCTACAATGTGGCCTTCCGAATCCAAACTTAATTCCTCACAATTATGACTTGGTAGTAATAGATTTGAAGGATTGTTTCTTTTCTATTCCTTTGGCTCCTGGTGACAGAATTCTTTTTGCATTCACCATTCCTCAATTTAACAATTCAAGGCCTACTACTAGATATCAATGGAAGGCCCTTCCTCAAGGCATGATAAATTCTCCCACAATGTGCCAATATTATGTTGATAGGGCCCTACAGCCTTATCGTGATGCAAATCCTACCTTTTTGGTTTATCATTACATGGATGATATTTTAATTGCAGCAGATGGTCCAAAAGGCACTGTTTCTCAAACTCTTACTTTTCTGTATACTATTTTGGCTCAATCTGGTCTTCATGTTGCTCCTGACAAAATTTAAACTCAGTATCCTATGCAGTATTTGGGTCATAAGCTCATGGCATCTGCTGCCACGCCTGTTCTCCCTACATTACATCTCCCGGAAAAAACTACACTTGTTCAACTCCAGCAATATCTGGGAACCCTTAATTGGGCCAGACCTTATCTGTCAATTTCAACTCATGTTCTATCTCCTCTTTTTTCTGCTCTGATAGGCCTTAAACATCCATCAGACACTGTTGTTCTAACACAAGATCAAAAGACTGCTTTGTCCTTGGTTAATACTGCTCTCACCCAGAGATGGGTCGACAGAGCTTTGCCCAATGAGCCTCTCTTGTTTGCTATTTTGCCTACTCCTTCTCTTTTAACTGCTTTCATTTTCCAATTGACTGATGGAAAGAAAATGCATATTTTGGAATGGATACATTTGGCACACACTCCTAAGGCTTCAATTACTACCAAAGCTTTGCAAATGGCTCTTCTCTTGGAGAAAGGGAGGAGACGTACTAGGGCTCTTATGGGTATAGAATTCAGTACTCTGTATGTACCTTTTAAATTAAGTCAATGGGAATCTTTGTTTCAAACATCAGATGCATTGCAACATGCCTTGGAGGATTGGAATGGTATTCTTTCATGCCATCTTCCTCCAGATCCTCGATTACAACTTTTAAAAACTGTTCCCATTCTTTTTTCAACTCCTATGAGTTCTTCTCCCATCAAAGATGCCCTCACTGTGTTCACAGATGGCTCAAAATCCATAGGTGCCTGTATATGGCAGGATAAAGGACAGGACAATTGGCAGACTCGTACTACTTCAGCTCAGTCTTCTGCCCAACAAGCAGAATTGTCTGCCTTCAATCTTGCTCTTTCAATGTTTCCCGATCAGCCCCTTAACATTATTACAGATAGTTTGTATGTTTCACATTTGGTTTCTTGTATATACGATGCTTATATTTTTCCCTCAACCCCTGTCCCTTTAATGAGACTTTTTTTACAGCTCCAGGATTTGTTACATCTCCGTGATCATTTACTGTTTGTAGCACATATTAGAAGTCATCAACATCTTCCTGGATTTTTATCAGAAGGAAATCATATGGCAGATGAGGCATGTAAAACCAACCCGTCCTCCTGTCTGTATACCTTAACAGCAGGAGAAAGCCATGACTATTTTCATCAGAACAAAAAGGCTCTTGTCAAGCAGTTTGGTATTACCCATCAAGAAGCCACTGCCATAATTCAGCAATGTCCAACATGCAGTCTACAGGCATCTGCAATCCCGCAAGGGGTCAACCCCAGGGGTACTAGTGCTTGTGAGACATGGCAAATGGATGTAACTCAATATCCATCCTTTGCCCCTTGGAAATTCATTCATGTTTCCATTGATACGTATTCAGGTTTCATCATGGCAACCTTGCAAAGGGGTGAAACCGCAAAACAAGTTATTAATCATTGTATTCGGACTTTCGTAACGTTGGGATGTCCAAAAACTCTAAAAACTGACAATGGACCAGCTTATACGAGCTGTGCCTTTGCACAATTTTGCTATCGCTGGTCAATAATACATAAATTCGGCATTCCTTTCAATAGCCAGGGCCAGGCCATTATAGAGAGAGCGAATTTGACTCTTAAACAGGCCTTGGACAGACACTTGGGGTCAAAAGGCATCAGCCCCCCGACACTCCCGGCGTTGCAAAATGTATTAAATGTTTCCTTGTATTCATTGAATTTTCTTAATCTAACTGGATCTCCTGCCTCCACTGCTGCCTCGAGACATTTTTCCACTCCTCCCCTCCCCTCTTCTCGTCCTCTGGTATATTATAGGCATCTTCCGGATCCAGCTTGGAAAGGTCCAGCTCAATTGATCACCTGGGGAAAAGGCTACGCAGCAGTTCAATTGCCTGATCGAATTTTGTGGGTCCCGGCTCGCTGTGTCCGCCCTTGTCATCTTAATCAACCGAAAAAGAAAGATGAAGATCCTCCTGATCCTATCCCTGATCTCTCTTGCCTCTTCTGTCTCTAATGCCTCTTCCTCTCTTCCTCAAGTTTCCCTTCTTTCCTTGCCTTTTTCCCATGTTTCTTCCTCTGCAGTTCTTCGCTTGCGGCGCTCCTATTCCAGCACACAGCAGAACGTGCATCGTCCCGCAAATTATACTTGGACTATTTTGGACTTCCAAGGAAACATCCTTTATTCCATTTCTAATCGAACTCTGTGGCCCTGGTTTCCTGCACTTTACTTTGACTTTGCTGAAATGCTGGTCGGTGCCCATGGCTTTAAACACAAAACAAAATGTGATCCTTCCCCTCGGGAAGTCTGGAACATTGGTCCAGGCCTGTATATCTGCCCAGGACATCTTACTGATCTCTCCCACCTAGATGAATGTGGAACCATCTCTGATTGGTACTGCAAGTCCTGGCAATGTGTGTCAACCGGAAAGATTTGGTGGACTGCTCCCTATACTACTGACTATATCAAAGCTATACTAGGCTCTGATAACAATTTGCCTTGGCATTCCTGCGCCAATTGGGCCTGCTGCGGTGTTCGCCTTAATCCTATGACTGTTACTTTTACATCTTACGGAAGGAGTCTTCCGATTACTGAATGGTTTAAAGGGAAAAGATGGGGGGGAAGGTCGAACAATAATTCTGGAACCATGAGTCATCCAGGTAATATATTCATAATCCGTCTAACCATGTCCTTAGCAACATCCCCACCTGTGGGCCCAAACAAACAAGTCACTTCATCCTTTTTACAGCCCTTGGCTAAAAGAAACAATCCATTGGTGTCCTTGGTCTCCTCTGCGCATGATACCCTTGTGGCAGCCTGTGCTTTTCCTAACAATGATAGTAGGTGTTGGCTGTGTATGTCTTCTCAACCCCCTTTTTATGAGGCCATAGGTTCCACCTTACCTTTTGCCAATAGCACCTCAGATGCCGCTTGCAGGTGGTCT
>JAKJMR010000623.1:842580-872641 GCA_024449315.1 Daboia siamensis
ATCAACAGGGAACCTCTGACAATGAGTACATGTTGCAGACTTGCAGCGACATGCTGGGAACACATTTTGCAGCCTGTGCTCCGGACAAGAAGGCTGGAATGGTCATTTATCTAAGAAAAGATTTTTCAGCTAGATTAATTGAATCGGATAAACAAGGGAGATATGTTAGTATTGAACTGTTGTTACAAGGAAAGAAAGTTATTCTTATTGGATTATATGCTCCAAATTAAGAACAGCAAAAGTTTTTTAAATTTTTACATCAAAGACTAATCAAATTGGATTATAAATCTGTTGTTTTGATGGGGGACTGGAATGGAGTTTTGGACTCATTTGAAGATAGGAAGGGATCTTTTAAAAACCCTCCTAATTATTTGAAACTGCCCAAAGCCTTTTTTGATTTGAAGGAGGATTTGGAGCTGAGAGATGTATGGCAGGAAAGGAACATGAAGGACAGAGATTTTACTTTTTTTTTGGATAGACATAAATCTTTCTCTAGGATTGATTTTATTTTAATTACTACTGATCTTCTCTGTAAGGTTACGAATGTTAAGATTCTTCCTAGGACATTGCCGGATCAGAGCCCTGTTTGGTTGGACTTCTTCGCTGAAGATGATAATAGAAGATCCTGGAGAATGAATGAAAATCTATTCACAAATGAGGTGTTTTTGCAGAAATGTAGAGAACATCTGAAAGAATTTTTTGTTATAAATATGCATAAAGGTACATCAATGGGAATGGTTTGGGATGCTAGTAAAGCATACATGAGAGGGGTCTTGATTTATATGAATAATGCTTATAGGCGTAGGCAAATGCAAAAACGTAAAGATCTTGAGGAAGAGATTAAATCTAAGGAGAAAGATTTTATTTTGAATCCATTGGATAATAATTTAAGGACCTCGATTCATTTATTGAAAAAACAATTTAGTATGTTAATGGCTGACCAAGTAGCAGATAATTTGCGTTATGCTAAGCATAATGCCTTTTGTAATGCTATTAAGCCTGGTAGGTGGTTGGCTTATCAATTAAGGAAGAAACAGAAATTACGTACTATAGATAAAATAGAATATAAAGGAAAAAAAGTCTATCAACAAAAATTGATTAAGAGGAGTTTCTTAGATTTTTACTCGAAATTATATTCTAGAGAAAACATACAAGCTTTAGATATAGATAAATATTTACAGGAAGCGCATTTTCCTAGGCTTTCAAAGGAACAACAACTTGAGACGAACTGTTTAATGACATCAGAGGAAATCTCTTTAGCTATTAAACAGTTGAAAGTGGGCAAGGCCCCGGGAACAGATGGATTAACAGCAATTTATTATAAAACGTTGTTGGTTGAAATGATTGAACCTTTAAAGATGTTGTTTAATGAAATTCAGACTGGAGGAGCAGTTCCTCCATCTTGGAGGACAGCCTTTGTATCGTTGATTCCAAAGGAGAATCAAGACCTTACTCAACCTAAAAATTATAGACCTATATCACTTTTGAATATAGATTATAAGATTTTTGCTAAAGTATTGGCTAATAGATTAATGCAAGTTTTAAAGCAAATGATTCATAGTGATCAATCAGGATTTATATCTGGAAGGTATATGAAATATAATGTAAGACAAATTGTAAATTTGCTTGAATATCTGGATAAAAACAACCAAGTCCCAGCAGCGTTGATATTTTTGGATGCAGAAAAAGCTTTTGATCAATTGAATTGGCAATTTTTATTTAGAGTTGTTGAGGAAATGAATTTTGGAGAAGGATTTTTACATTCTATTAAAGCTATATATCAACAACAAACTGCACAAATTATAATTAATGGGGGGTTAACAGAGATGTTTAAAATTGAAAAAGGTACAAGACAGGGATACCCCCATCAGCATTGTTGTTTGTATTAACGTTGGAGATTTTACTAATTAAAATTCGAGAGTCTTCTATGATAAAGGGAATTAAAATAAAACAGAATGATTATAGATTGAGAGCTTTTGCTGATGACTTGGTTGTGACATTATCTCAACCGATACAATCGGTTATAGATTTGATGAAAATTATAATTCAGTATGGTAAGGTTTCTGGGTTTAAGGTAAATAGTAATAAGACCAAGATATTGTCTAAGAATATGTCTATGAATGAAAGGGAAATGTTAATCGAATTAAGAGGTTTTGAAATAGTAAAAAATGTTAAGTATTTAGGAGTGTATATTGCAGCTTCAAATGCAAAATTATATAAGAATAACTATGAAACACCATGGGTGAAGATACAAAAGGATTTAAATAATTGGAAAAAATTACAATCATCTCTATTGGGAAGAATTGCAGCTGTTAAAGTGAATGTTCTGCCGAAGTTTCTTTTTTTGTTTCAAATGATACCTATATTGAAAAAGGATGCCAACCTTGATGAATGGCAGAAGGGTATTAATAAATTTATCTGGGCGGGGAAAAAACCAAGAGTTAAATTTAAGATTCTGCAAGATGCTAGGGAAAGAGGGGGACTCAAGGCACCTAATTTGAAATTGTATTATGATGCGGTGGTCACGACATGGGTTAGCGATTGGCTTAATTTAACTAATAAAAGAATACTTCACCTTGAGGGTTGGGACTTGGTATATGGATGGCATGCATATTTGCTTTATGACAAAAAGGTAGACAGGGCTTTTAAATCTCATATTCTTAGAAGTGCTTTGCTGTGTGTCTGGAAAAAGTATTATTATAAGTTAAATTATAAAATACCGATTTGGGGAATTCCCGGACATGCGATAGAAGGTGTATCTATGGGAGTGAGTTTGGATATGGTTTCCTATAAGGAATTACTTAGATTGGAAGGGAATAATTGGCAACTTACATTATTAGATGAGTTAAAACAAGAAAACATAAATTACTTTTGGTTTCAATACACCCAACTGAAATCTAGGTGGAAGCTGGATCAGAAGGTTGGCATTACAATTATAGATGAAAATTTAGTAAAACAAATTAGAGATTCAAATCGTGCACATATAAAGAGCATATATAATGTTTTAATTGAATTGGACTCAGAAACGGAATTAGTTAAAGATTGTATGATAAAGTGGGTACAAAACATACAGGAACCAATTCCCTTGGATATTTGGGAGGTAATCTGGGTTAGAAATGTTAAATTTACTCAGGCTCAAAATTTAAGAGAAATTTTTTATAAAATGTTTTATAGATGGCATTTCGATTCCAAAAAGTTGTCTAACATGTATCCTAATTTACAGTCTAAATGCTGGAGATGCGGTAGTTTAGATGCTACTTATTTTCATATGTGGTGGACTTGTAGAAATATAAAAGCTTTTTGGATTAAAATTTGGTGGAACATTCAAAAGATTTTTAAGAGAAAGATAAAGTTTTCTCCGCAATTGTTTTTATTGGGTATTGTTATAGATTGTGATATTAAAGAAACTAATTTGATGTTTAATTTGATAACAGCAGCACGGTTACTGGTGGGACAATATTGGAAGAAGGATAGTTTGCCCTCTATAGAAGAATGGGTACTTAAGGTATCGAATCTTGCAGAAATGTCTAAGATTTCTACTTATTTGAAGGATCATTCACAAGAAAGATATATTTCAGTTTGGAGGAGATGGATAGATTATATTCAGAATAAATATGGGACTAAAAAGTTCCATTTAGCTTATGAGTAGATCTTAGATTTTTATTAATTTTAGTATTAGTATTGATTATATTTTGTTTAAGTTATTATTATTATGTTTTTAATAATTTGAATGTATCAATGTTAGAGTTAAATCACATTATGAATTTGGTTAATTTTATAATGGATAATTTTAGTTAGAATAAGATTATTATATTTATGACCCTGTATTCAGCTCTGTGAAGTGGGGGGGAGGGGGGTTTGGGGTGGGTGGGTTTTGGGGATGTTTTGTTAAAAAATATTTTGTAAAACTCTTTAATAAAAAAGAAAAAAAAAAGAAAATTGACTAAATACAATGCTCTTTGGCATCAGGATATGCCTACTGTTTGGCCCAAAGGGGGCTTCATAGATTTGGGAGTTTTTGAAGTTATGGGAGATTATGTTCAAAGAGGCATGGATCATGATCAACAGGCTTATTATGTACTTTTTTGGACTTTACAAAGGAATAAGCAGATGCTTAAAAACTGGGTTGTGGCACCTTCCCACAGCACCACCTTTTCCTGCTTTATCCTCTGCTCCACCACCTTATAAGGGACTTTACCCCCTCATGGAGCAGGTGGCTATTGGAAACGGGGACCCTAATAAGGTCCTGGTTCATACCCCCTTCTCCACATCTGATCTTTATGCATGGAAGGACTGATTAGGTTCTTATACTGCAGCCCTACATAAATATTCTGAATTGGTTCTGTCTATCATATGCACACATAACACATAATTGGGCAGACCTTCAAGCCATGCTGGATATCTTTTTAACATCAGAGGAGAGACGTCTGGTAGGAAATGCTGCAAAGAGGTTAGCTGAAGAAAGGAAGGTTCTTTGTCCTGAAACTGACCCTAGATGAGTCATTGATACTTATGAAAGTAAAGACTATGAATACTTAAAAGGCTTTCAAGACCTTTTTGTCACTGTGTTGCAGACTGCTATCCCTAAACAGAAGAATTTGGGCAAAATCTATGAGGTTCATCAATTGGCATCAGAGAGCCCCAGTGACTTCCTTGAGCGCCTCTACCAAGCCTTCAGAAAATATAGTGATTTGGATCCAGAAGCTCAAGAAAATTCCCGTTTGGTGAACATGCTCTTTATTGGGCAGAGTGCTCCAGATATTAGGCATAAATTACAGAAGTTGGAGGGAGCTTCAGCTGAAACAATTGGAAAATTGTTGGAAGTGGCTTATAAAACCTATGTTTCAAGATTAGAAATAACAGCCAAGGGGGTTAGAAAGAATGAAAAATGGAGTGTTGTTTTACTGGCTCAAGCTCTACAAAGGATGCCCATAATGGGTGGAGAAGAAGTGGGAAGAAGAGGAGGGCAAGGAGCAGTAGGATTTCCTGGGGAGAAGAGTAGAATGATGCCACCAAGATCCCAGGCACCCCTGGAACATCCAATGCAGTCTTTTGCCCTACGACAGGACCAATGTCATATATGTAAAGAATTTGGCCACTGGAGCAGGGAATATCCTTTATGTTCCCTTCCCAGCCATCCTATAGGGTATGTTGTTCCACACCCATGCTTTAAATACTAGGGGGGGGCAGCGGCTGGGGAGGGGGCTTTGTCTCCCTGCCCTTTTGAATGATTCTTCCTCTACACCCCTGGTAAAGTTTAAAGTTGGAGGGAAAACAATACCTTTTTTGATTGATACAGGGGCATCGCATTCAGTATTAAATAAACCCCTTGGAAATTCTTCCTCACAAACCTTTCAGGCCTGTTAAAAAGCTGGATGGTTCCATGCACTTCTGCCAGTATTTGCGGGTTATCAATAATAACACTGTGACATTGCATCAAATGGTGCCTAACCCCTTTACGTTGTTTTCTCAACTGGGTCCACATCTTATTTGGTACACTGTTGTTGATCTGAAAGACGCTTTCTTTTGTATCTCCTTAGCTCATGTCAGCCAGCCTCTCTTTGCTTTTCAATGGCAACATAGGCAGCTTTGCTGGACTTCTTCCTCAAGGATTTAAAAATAGCCCTGCAATTTTTGGTACTGTCCTGGCCTCTGATTTGGCCACATAGCAGCCTGTGGAAAACAATACTACTCTGCTATTACAACATGTTGATGACTTACTGGTAGCTGCCCCCACTGAGGGTGATTGTCTTTTGAATTCAGTTTCTTTGTTAAATTCCCTTTGTTATTGGGGCTATAAAGTTTCCCATTCTAAAGCTCAGCTTGTTAGACAAGAGGTTCAATATTTAGGTTATATTCTCACAAGGGACTAGGAAATTATTCCCAGAGAGAATCAAAGCTGTGTGCCTCCTTAAACCACCTGGCACCAAGAGTCAGCTTAAGAGTTTCTTGGGAATGGCAGGTTTCTGTCTCATTTGGATTCCAAATTTTGCTTTAATGGCTAAGCCTTTGTATCAAGCCACTACAGGCACAGATAAAGAACCTTTTGAATGGACCAAGGATTGTCAAGAGGCATTTGATAACATTAACACTGCTTTAGTCAATGCTCCAGCCCTTGGCATTCCTGATGTTACTAAGCCATTTACCTTGTATGTGGCTGAAAGTAAAGCAGTGGCTGCTGGGGTCCTTACTCAAACCTTGGTACTTGGTCTCACCCTGTAGCCTGTTTTTCTAAACAACTGAATCCTGTTGCTCAAGGATGGCCAGCATGTCTTCGGGTTGCTGCAGCTGCTGTTCTTCTTTTGGGGACTGCTAAAAATTTAACCTTTGGGGCTCCTATCACAGTGGAATCACCCCATTCCATCCAGGATTTGTTAGCATCCAAGAGGGGCCATTGGCTTACAGCTTCCCAACTAGAGCGGTATCAGATTGCACTCCTTGACAACCCACAAGTTCATGTTAAGCACAGTGGCAGGCTTAATCCAGCAACCTTTCTTCCCCAACTGGAACAGGATAGTGAGCATGATTGTGTACAGATATTACAGAAGTATTTTCTGGCTGACCAGATCTAACTGGCCAGTCATTGGAGGAAGCAGATAAGGACCTGTATACAGATGGCAGCAGTTTTATAAATCAGGGAGAACGGCTGTCTGGCTATGCTGTCACATTGGATCAGGTGGTGGAAGCTGCAGCTCTCCCTGCAGGTACCCCAGCTCAAACAGCTGAACTCATTGCTTTGGTGAGGGCCTTGGAATTGTCAGAAGGTGTGGTTGTTAATATTTTTACAGATAGTAAATTTGCTTTTAGTGTTCTACATTTACATGGGGCCTTGTAGAAAGAACGTGATTTACTCATTGCTCAAGGTAACCCTGTAAAATATGGACAAGATATTTTGAGGTTACTGGATGCTGCTTTGCTCCCACAGAAGGTAGCTGTCATGCATGTGAGGGCCCATGGTAAGGATGATACTAAACATGGAAAGGGGAATGCCATAGCTGATTGCATCACCAAGTCTGCTGCAATAGATCCCCTGTTCCCTTGGTATGTGGGTGCACTTGTACCTTTACTTTTGCCTATGCCAGCTCCAATGTATACTTCACAGGATAGGCACACAGCTTATAAAATGGATGCTGACTATCAGGGAGAATGGCTGGTGAAAGATGGAAAACGCCTTCTCCCAGATCATGAATTATGGGCCCTCTTATGAGAATTGCATGCCAGCACTCACTGGGGTTGCAAAGCTATGGCTGAATTTCTTATCAAGGATTATGTTTGTCTTGGGATATATGACAAGGCCCTCACAACTATCAAACGATGTATCATTTGTGAATGGAATAATCAAGTAAAAACTATTAAGTTTCCATTGGAGAGGCTTAGGACTGGTCATGCTCCTGACAGTTTTTGGGAAGTTGATTTTACTGAGTTGCCAAGGAAACAGGGTTTTCGATATTTACTCGTTTTTGTGGATGTTTTCTCTGGATGGGTTGAGGCTTTTCCTTGTACTAACAAAGCACATGAGGTGTCAAAGCTCTTAAGGAAATTATTTTTCCTTCCCTTACCAGGGCATTGGTTCTGATAATGGGCCCGACTTTATCTCTGATATTACCCAGCAGGTGTCAAAGGCCCTGGGTATTGATTGGCAGCTTCATTCAGCCTACAGATCCCAATCATCAGGGTGCATGGAGAAGGCTAATGGCATTCTTAAATGTCATCTTGCCAAGCTTGCTAAGAAGACACATCTTACTTGAGTTCAGGCACTACCCCTTGCTCTTTTGTGTGTGAGGACTGCCTCCAGGCAACCTCTTGGCTTATCTCCCTTTGATATCATGTATAGTAGGGCCATTCTTTATCATTCTTCCTTGTCCACTTCTCTCCCTGTTTTTGGAGACCAGACCCTCAGGGAATATATGCACTCTCTTGCTAATAATGTTTCTTCCATTTCTCAACCTGTTCAGGTCCTCCATCATCCGGGATTGGATCATCCACTCCATCCTTTCCTTCCTGGTGATTGGGTGCTTGTCAAGTCTTGGACTGATTCTGGCCCTTTGGCTGAATGCTGGAAAGGACCTTTCGTTGTTCTTCTCACTACTCACATGGCAGTCAAGGTTGCTGGAATTCATGCTTGGATTCATCACATTTGTCTTCGCTCTTCTTTGCCACCTTCTGACACTGAGGACCAAGTTGCTTGGACTGTGGCCCCTGGTGCTGAGGAAGACCTTAGGCTGAAGCTTCTGTTTTAGGGCCAATACTGATGTGTATGCTGGGACGTTTTGGTCATTGTGATACCTGTGCCTGCCGGGCTTCTGCACGGGCGGTTTCCTCTCACCAACTTCCTGCTTCCTCGCATCACAGGCATGACTCCTCTCTCCCTTGGCTGACATCTGGTTTTTTGTTTGGGTCGTTCGTATTTTCTTTTTTGTTGTTCTATCTTGTTTTTCTTTCTCTGCTCCCTCTTTCTTTCTTTCTTTCTTTCTTTCTTTCTTTCTTTCTTTCTTTCTTTTTATGGAGCCTAATTTGCCCCTGGGGGGAGTTTGGCAGGGGTGGTCAGGTTCTGGCCATGGTTTAAGTGTGTGATATAGTAGATTGCACAGACATAGACTCCCTTAATATTTTACCACACTCAAGGACTCTCATTATGTTTTGGAGAAGACAGTCTCATAATCAGGAGAGTCCAGAAGTTGGCAAAGACAACCCAAAGGTCCCATCACATGTATTCCACCCTGGCAGGTCAGTTTCAGGACTTCAGCCAGATGTTTTCCATAATGATGTGGTTGGACCTAAAGAGGGTACTTTGCACAACAAAGCCCAAAGTAAGACATCTGATATTTTGCCTCCAGAAGAAACCAGACATCAGGAGGGGCTTCTGCCATTTCCAGGTGATCACATCTTGGCAAAACAGCCACCTTCTTCTGATTCTGAGGATCCTAAGTCTGTGCCTGAATTGTCTGGAGAATTACAAACATCATTTCCCATCCTTCCCAGTAAAATAGGCCAAGGTGGCCCCCAATTTCCCAGTCCCTCTTTGGGAATTTGGGGCTCCAACACCCATATACAGAATATGCAAGCATGGGTTAAGCTTTTGAATATAACAAATTGTTGGATCTGCACACATATGTCCCCCACTGGTACACATGGGTTGGTCATGGAGGCTACACCCTTAGGGGCTTTTATGTTCAGCATGAACAATGTCACTAGAGGTTGGACACTTCTTGTGTTTGGGGCAGGAAAGGTACGGATTGCTAAATTAGGGGCACTACAGCACACACTGGTGATGACCTATAAAGCCCTAAATGGCTTGGGTCCGGGATATCTGAGGGAACACCTGCTGCCAGCATCAAGTTCCCTTCGTCCTGTGTGCTCCCACAGGGAGGGCCTTCTTAGGGTGCCGCCAGTAAAAGATTGCCGGCGGATAACACCCAGGGGGAGGGCTTTCTCTGTGGGTGCACCTGCCCTCTGGAACCAGCTGCCCGCGGAGCTTAGGACTGCCTCCGACCTTCGTTCATTTCACCGGGACCTGAAGACCTGGCTCTTTGAGCTTTCCAGCCCAGGCTGAGAGTTTTAATTGGGGGTTTTTTTTGTTTTTTTTTCAGGGATTTAATTTAATCTTTTTAAATGGTTTTTAATCTTTGTATCCATGCTTTAGGTACCCTGTAAACCGCCCTGAGTTGGAATACTGTCACCTCCACTAGCTTTGTTGTTGCTCAGCTTTTCTAAGGCCCACTTCACTTCACATTCTAGGATGTCTGGCTCGAGGTTAGTGACCACCTCATTGTGATTATCAGGGACATTAAGCTCATTCTTGTATAGTTCTTTTGTGTAGTTTTGCCACCTCTTCTTAATCTCTTCTGCCTCTGTTAGGTCCCTGCCATTTTGGTCCTTTATCATGCCCATTTTTTGCATGAAACATTCCCTTCATCTCTCCAATTTCCTTGAAGAGATCTCTGGTCCTCCCTATTCTATTGTTTTCTTTATTTCTTTGCACTGTTCATTTAAGAAGGCATTCTTATCTCTTCTAGCTATTTTCTGGAATTCTGCATTCAATTGGGCATATCTTTCTCTTTCTCCCTTGCCTTTCACTTTCCTTCTTTCCTCAGCTATTTGCAAAGCTTCCTCAGAGAGCCATTTTGCTTTCTTGCATTTATTATTCTTTGGGATGGTTTTAGTTTCTACTTCTTGTACAATGTTGCGAACCTCTGTCCATAGTTCTTCAGGCACTCTGTCTATCAGATCTAATTCCTTAAATCTATTTGTCACCTAGTGCTTTTCCCTACTTTCTTCAGTTTAAGCCTAAATTTTGCAACAAGAAGCTAGTGGTCTGAGCCACAGTCAGCTCCTGGTCTTGTTTTTACTGACTGTATAGAGCCTCTCCATCTTTGGCTGCAGAGCACATAGTCAATCTGATTTCTATGTTGACCATCTGGTGATGTCCATGTGTAGAGCCATCTCTTGGGTTGTTGGAAAAGAGTGCTTACGATGACCATCGTATTCTCTTGAGAAAATTCTGTCAGCCTGTGCCCTGCTTCATTTTGTACTCCAAGGCTAAACTTGCCTGTTATGCTGGTTATCTTTTGGCTTCCTCCTTTAGTATTCCAATCCCCCATGATGATAAGACATCGTTTTTTGGTGTTAGTTCTGTAAGGTGCTGTAGGGCTTCACAGAACTGGTCAATTTCATCCTCTTCAGCACCAGTGATTGGGGCATAGACTTCGACTACTGTGATATTGAATGGTTTGTCTTAGATTCGAACTGAGATCATTCTGTCATTTTGGGGATTATATCACAGTATTGCTTTTCCTACTCTTTTATTGACTATGAAGGCTACTTCATTTCTTCTGAGGGATTCTTGCCTGCAGTAGTATACCTGATGGTTATCTGAATTAAATTCACCCATCCCTGTCCATTTTACCTCACTGATTCCTAAGATGTCGACGTTCAGTCTTGTGTGAATTGCTTATATAACCAAAATAGGTATAAAAATAAGATATCTTTGCTATTTGGTGCTTTTTGCATTTTTTAGAGAAGCCCGTCTCTATTCAGCTGAATAAACACATACTTTTGAAGGCAAATTCTGGTTTCCTGCATTTTGTTATCAAGCAAAACCTCAGAACCTGCACATCAAGGAGATAGTTAGAAATGAAATATAAATAGATTCTGACATCTATGAATAAATAAAAAGAAGAAATATAATGTCAAGGTAATGATTTAGAAGCTAAGCAATTGTATAATGTGAGATGAATGAGGCAATGTTAGGAATGAATTCAGCAAGACTTTCTATCCCTTTAAGAGCTTGAATATAAAAGGGAAGGCCTTGCTAGAGTCTTTCTCTCTTGTCGGTTTCCTGCTGTAATTGCTGTATATTGAAGTGTGCTGAATTATCTCCACGTGTATGTTTTTGTTCCTTGTGTATATTTGTAGATTTGTTGTTGTTGTTAGTTGCGAAGTCGTGTCCGACCCATCGCGACACTATGGACAATGTTCCTCCAGGCCTTCCTGTCCTCTACCATCTTCTGGAGTACATTTAAGCTCACGCCTACTGCTTCAGTGACTCCATCCAGCCACCTCATTTTCTGTCGTCCCCTTCTTCTATTGCCCTCAATCCTTCTCAGCATTAGGCTCTTCTCCAGTGAGTCTTTCCTTCTCATTAGGTGGACAAAGTATTTGAGTTTTAGCTTCAGGATCTGGCCTTCTAAAGAGCAGTCAGGGTTGATCTCCTCTAGGACTGACTGGTTTGATCACCTTGCAGTCCAAGGGACTCACAGGAGTCTTCTTCAACACCATAGTTCAAAGGCCTCAATTCTTTGGCGCTCAGCCTTTCTTATGGTCCAGCTTTCACTGCCATACATTGCAACTGGGAAGACCATAGCCTTGACTATACGCACTTTTGTTGACAGGGTAATGTCTCTGCTTTTTAGTGTGCTGTCCAGATTTGCCATGGCTTTCCTCCCCAGGAGCAAGCGTCTTTTAATTTCTTGGCTACAGTCCCCATCTGCAGTGATCTTGGAGCCCTGGAAAATAAAATCTGTCACTACCTCCATTTCTTCCCCATTTAATTTGCCAGGAATTGAGAGGGCCAGATGCCATGATCTTAGTTTTCTTAATGTTTAGTTTCATCCCAAGTTTTGCACTCCCCTTCTTCACTCACAACAAGAGGCTCTTTAGTTCCTCTTCACTTTCTGCCATTAGAGTGGTATCATCTGCATATCTTAGGTTGTTGATGTTTCTTCCGGCAATCTTAATTCCAACTTTTGATTCATCTAGCCCTGCCTTTCTCATGAGTTAAATAGGCAAGACGACAGTATACAGCCTTGCCGGATTCCTTTCCCAATTTTGAATCAATCAGTGCTTCCGTGTCCAGTTCTTACTGTTGCTTTTTGGCCCACATATAGGTTTCTCAAGAGACAAATAAGATGGTCTGGTATGCCCATCTCTTTAAGAACTTGCCACAGTTTGTTATGATCCACACAATCAAATGCTTTAGCATAGTCAATAAAGCAGAAGTAGATGTTTTTGTGGAACTCTCTAGCTTTCTCCATTGATCCAGCGTATGTTAGCAATTTGATCTCTAGTTCCTCTGCCTCTTCGAAATCCTGCCTGTACCTCTGATAGTTCTCGATCCACATACTGCTGGAGTCTAGCTTGTAGAATTTTAAGCATAACTTTACTAGCATGAGAAATGAGTGCAATGGTGCGATAGTTTGAACATTCTTTGGCACTGCCTTTCTTTGGAATTGGAATGTAAACTGATCTTTTCCAATCCTGTGGCCACTGTTGAGTTTTCCAAATTTGCTGGCAAATTGAGTGTAGCACTTTTACTGCATCATCTTTTAAGATTTTGAATAGCTCAGTTGGAATACTGTCACCTCCACTAGCTTTGTTGTTGCTCAGCTTTTCTAAGGCCCACTTCACTTCACATTCTAGGATGTCTGGCTCGAGTTCAGTGACCACCTCATTGTGATTATCAGGGACGTTAAGCTCATTCTTGTATAGTTCTTCTGTGTAATTTTGCCACCTCTTCTTAATCTCTTCTGCCTCTGTTAGGTCCCTGCCATTTTGGTCCTTTATCATGCCCATTTTTGCATGAAACATTCCTTTCATCTCTCCAATTTTCTTGAAAATATCTCTGGTCCTCCCTATTCTATTGTTTTCTTCTATTTCTTTGCATTGTTCATTTAAGAAGGCATTCTTATCTCTTCTAGCTATTCTTTGGAATTCTGCATTTAATTGGGCATATCTTTCTTTTTTTCCCTTGCCTTTCTCTTCCCTCCTTTCCTCAGCTATTTGCAAAGCTTCCTCAGAGAGCCATTTTGCTTTCTTGCATTTATTATTCTTTGGGATGGTTTTAGTTTCTACTTCTTGTACAATGTTGCGAACCTCTGTCCATAGTTCTTCAGGCACTCTGTCTATCAGATCTAATTCCTTAAATCTATTTGTCATCTCTACTGTATATTGAACAGGGATATGATTTAATTCATACCTGATTGGCCTAGCGCTTTTCCCTACTTTCTTTTATTTAAGCCTAAACTTTGCAACAAGAAGCTCATGGTCTGAGCCACAGTCCGCTCCTGGTCTTGTTTTTACTGACTGTATAGAGCTTCTCCATCTTTGGCTGCAGAGCATATAGTCAATCTGATTTCTGTGTTGACCGTGTGGTGATGTCCATGTGTAAAGCCGTCTCTTGGGTTGTTGGAAAAGAGTGTTTGCTATGACCATCGTATTCTCTTGACAAAATTCTATCAGCCTGTGCCCTGCTTCATTTTGCACTCCAAGGCCAAACTTGCCTGTTATTCCAGTTATCTTTTGGCTTCCTACTTTAGCATTCCAATCCCCCATGATGATAAGGACATCATTTTTTGGTTTTAGTTCTATAAGGTGCTGTAGGGCTTCATAGAACCGGTCAATTTCATCCTCTTCAGCACCGGTGGTTGGGGCATAGACTTTGACTACTGTGATATTGAATGGTTTGCCTTGGATTCGAACTGAGATCATTCTGTCATTTTGAGGATTTTATCCCAGTATTGCTTTTCCTATTTTTTTTTATAATGAATCTTTATTTACATTTCATGTTAAAAACACACCATATACCAACAAAGACAAAAAAAACATTTACAATATAGAAAAAACGAAGAAATCAAAAAATTGAAAACCATTTCAAAAATTTCACATTATATCTACTTCTAAGCTTACAATTATATTCCACTCATTAAGTCTCTTATAACCATCCAACTCCAAAGCTTATTCATTAACAAAGACTATGTCACTTCATTTTTGACCAACCTCCAAGCCACCCTCATTTCTTTAATCTTTTATCCATCCAAATATACCATTTATTCCATGATAGAAATGCTGGTGTCTCTTCTTTACCCTTCAACTTCTTGGTCAATGTGTCTGCTTCTGCACAATCAAGTGTTCTCCTAATTATAACTTCATCCGGCGGGGTATGTTTTGCCTTCCAAAATTGAGCATACCCCATCCTTGCCGCCATTAAGATATGTAAAACCAAATACCATATTTCCGTCTGAATATTTCCAGGCCTGGAGCCAAGCAGATACGTCTCTGGTTTGAGATCAACTAAACACCCTGTGATTTCCTCTATCTATTTTTGGATCCTCGTCCAATATCTAACCACTTCTGGACATGTCCACCATAAGTGATAATACGTGCCAGTCCCTTTACCACACTTCCAATAATCGGCCGACAATCCGGGGAACATTTTGGAAAGTCTAGCCAGAGGGAGATGCCATCTATAAAGCATTTTGTATATGTTCTCCTTATATGACGTGGAAACCACCAGCCTCATATTAGTCCACCAAATCTCTTCCCATTTCTCAAGTGGAAGTGCATAACCAAAATTCTTCCCGCAGGCAATCATCGCATCTTTTACCACCTCCTCCCCTACTACCCTAGTTAGCAACAATTTATAGCACTTAGATATCATCCCTTTCTCCGGACCCAGCAGAATCTTATCTAATACCTGCAGATTCAGATAAATACCCCTTCCTTCCTTATCCTTCTTATACCTTGACTGAATCTGCAGGTAGGCCCACCACTCCAATTGAAAACCTTGCTGAGCCAGATCTTGTCATATTTTGAGTTCTCCCCTGCTATCTAAAAGTTCTTTGTAAGTTGGTCTTCTTCCCTTCTTGAGTAGGGTCGGATGGGTCAAGGCTTCCAAAGTTGATAACCAACATGGAATTTGCGCATAGTACTTAGCCCTTATCTTATCCCAATTCCGAATCAGTATATCCCTTATGTAGTGGCGAGTAAACTGTTTGCTTGGAGGAGTACCTTCCCGCCAAAGAGCTGCATGCCATCCCTGCAGCAAATCAAATCCTTCCAAACTCAGCAATCGATTATTCCTTAGACTTATCCATTCCTTGCCCCAAACTAAGAAGACAGCCTGATAGTAAAGTTCCCAGTTCGGTAGGCCAAGGCCCCCTCTTTCCTTAATTTCTTGCATCATTTTTTCCCCAATCCTGGGCCATTTCCCCTGCCAAACAAATCTAGAAACTACCCCCTCTAACTCTTTTAAAAATTTCAGCGAAGGTTTAACTGGTGCTGTCTGAAAAAGAAAATTCCATTTCGGCAAAACATAAGATTTCACCGTGGCTACCCTTCCTAATAATGACAACTGTATCCTACCCCATTTTCCCAGATCCATTTTTGTTTGTATCAGTAATTTAGAATAGTTATCCTCCCTAATACTTGAACATCTTCCTGTCAACCAGATTCCTAAATATTTCACCTTCTTCACGATTTTAAACCCTGTAGTGTCCTCTAACATCTGTTTACTTCTATTTGAAAGATTTTTCGTCAATATATTTGTCTTATCTTTATTTACTTTTAGACCAGCCACGTTTCCAAATTCCTCAATCCTTTTTAATAATGCCGTGCTGGATTCCAGAGGGTTTTCCAAAACGAAGACCATATCATCTGCAAACGCCTGCAGTTTATAAATTTGGTCTCTTATCTGAAACCCAGTAATCTCCTCATCTTTCCTTATTATTCTCAATAGGGGTTCTAAGTTTAGGATAAATAAAAGTGGGGAGAGTGGACAACCCTGCCGAGTGCCCTTACAGATATTAAATTTGTCAGTTAAATTTCCATTTATCAACAATCTTGCTTCCTGCTTAGTATAGATTGCTTTAATCATATTACGGAATTTAGCCCCAAACTCCATATGTTCCAACTCACACATCAGGAAATCCCAATTAACCCTATCAAATGCTTTTAGAGCATCGATAAATATTAAAGCTAATTGTTTATCTGATCGGCTTTCATAATACTCCAGAACATTTAATATAATTCTGAGATTATCTTTTATTTGTCTAGTGGGAAGGAACCCATTCTGGTCTGTATGTATGAATTGGTTTAAGTAAATTTTTAATCTATCTGCAATTATTGTTGCAAATATTTTATAATCTGAATTAAGAAGGGATATTGGCCTATAATTTTTAATATGCTTCGAAGGGAAGTCATCCTTAGGAATCAAACTAATATTTGCCTCCAACCAAGTTGGACTATAGCCTCATCCAAAATTTCATTAAATAGATCTTTCATATGTTTTCCCAACGATTCCACTAATACCTTATACAATTCTGCAGGAATTCCGTCAGTGCTTGGGGTTTTTTAACATTTCTGTTGTCTGACTGCTTTTTCAATTTCTGCTATTGTTATCTCCTGATCTAAGGCCTCTTTCTCATTAGGAAATAACTTAGGAAGGTCTGACTCCGTCAGGTATTGTTTAATCCTCTCCTCAGGAACCTTTTCTTCATGGTATAATTCTGCAAAAAACTCAAT
This sequence comes from Daboia siamensis, assembly GCA_024449315.1. Classification (NCBI taxonomy): domain Eukaryota; kingdom Metazoa; phylum Chordata; class Lepidosauria; order Squamata; family Viperidae; genus Daboia; species Daboia siamensis. The sequence continues at coordinate 859,378 of JAKJMR010000623.1, forward strand.
CACTATCTTTTCTATCCCTTCTTTATCCCCTATCAGTGTCCCCCTCTTATCCTCTAACTGCTCAATTCTGCTACTTTCCTTCTCTTTCCTTATTCTATAGCTAAGCCATCTCCCTGGTTTATTGGCATATTCAAAATAGTTCTGCCTTGCCACCCTAATTTGACGTGCTATTTTCTCTTGGTCTACAAGGTTGAGTTTATGCCTCCAAAAATCCACCTGCTCCTTCCCATGCACTTTCTGTGGGTTTACCTGGAGAACCTTCTCTGCCTTAGTAAGTTGCTCAACAATTTCCCTCCTACTTTCCTCCTCCTTCCTACATTTAACTGCCATCTGTTTTATTATCAAGCCTCTCAAATAAGCTTTAGCCGTATCCCAAACTATTTGTAGGGGCATCCCTTCCGTCCTATTTTCTAAAAAAACCAGACTCATCTCTTGTTTAATTTTTTGTACAAAAAACGTATCCTTCAGGGTCTCCAGGCTCATCATCCATCTTCTCCTCACTCTACTCCCCCTTGTCAATGTAATAACCACCGGGTTGTGGTCCGCCCATTTGTTCGTCAAAATCATGGCATCTTTTGCATAAGGTATCAGCCCATCCGACAACCATACCATATCCAACCTTGACCATGAGTTATGCCTGGGGGAGTAGTAGGTATAACGTTGAGAGGCTGGGTTAATCACACGCCATATATCCCTAAGGCCAAATTCTTCACACATATCCCTAAATACTTTGGGTAAGACCCTCCTATCTTTCCCTTTTTTCTTCTTCAAATCAACCCTTCCTGTTTTGTAATCCTTAGCCCTATCTACCACCGCATTAAAGTCCCCCAAGAGACACATCTGCTCATACTCCAGATCTAATATTTTCCGATATATTTTCTGGAAAAAGTCTCCCTGATTATTATTAGGTGCATATATGCCTACCAGTAACACTTTGCTTCCCACCATTTCTATCTCCAGCATCAGGCTTCTCCCCTTCGGGTCCACCCATAATTCTTTAGGACACAAGTACTCCTTAACATACATTGCTACACCTTTCTTTTTCTCCTCAGCAGATGCTACAAATAATTTCCCTAGTTTAGAGTAACTCAACAAATTAATTTGGCTTTTCTTAATATGAGTTTCCTGAAGGCATAATACATCAGCTCCATATTTCCTTAATCTAGTTAAGATATTTTTTCTCTTAACAGGAGTATTGAGACCATTAACATTGAGTGTCAAAAAATTCACCCCTTGACACATCCTTACTTACGTGGGGCCTTAGATTTGGTAGTCTGTCTAGTTACCCTCTTATATTCTTCTCCCTTTCCCTTTCCCTCTCCACCCCCTCCCCCCTCCCCCCTCCGCTCCCCCTAGATTCCTCTTCTCCCTCTGACTTCTACTCTCCACTTCTCCATCACTCTCCTGATCACTAGTCCCACAAAAATTTTTATAGAAATCTTGTGCGTCACATAGACTCTCAATCTTTATCTTTCAGTCTTCCCACATCACCAGGAGCCCCTCTGGAAGCAGCCATTTATATGTCACACCTTTTTTCCTCAATTGCGAAGTAACAAATTGATAGCGTTGACGTTGCTCTCAGACCCTTCTTGGCAGTTGCTTAAGAATTGTAACCGGACAGCCTTTATACTGAATTGGTTGATCTCTAGCTCTATGAAGCACTTCATCTCTAACCGCCTTTTTGATAAACCTAACATGCACTTCCCTAGGGAGGCTGTATCGCCTGGCATAATTGGTATAAACTCGAAAAGCCTCGTCAATATCGCACAGAACCTCTTTTTTCTCTTTCCCCACCAGATCTGCAATCATTTCTCCTACCACTTCTTCCAGCTGTTCTTCTCTGTCTTCCATAACATTTTGGAAGCACAAAAAAAAGGCTGCTTTCTCCTTCTCCAGGTACACCATATCATCTTCCAGCTTCTTGGATGCTTGCGTGCACCTGTGCTCCCATTTCTCCATCCACTTCTCCATATTCTCAGAGTCCTTTTCTACTGTTTTAATTCGCTCCTCATGCGTATCCAGAGTCACCTGGACTGCAACCAATTTTCCTTTAATTTCCTTCATCTCCTTTCTCATGTCCCCCAACTCAGCCTTCAAGCTGTCAAAATTCCTCTCCATTATGTCCTACATATTTTGTAACATTGTATAAATCCCTTGAATTGTAGCAGATTTTTCTGTCGCTGGTAAGTTCTCCATCGACTTCCTAACCCCTGGTGGCATCGTAACCGGAGAGGCTGCTGCTGTCAAGGTAGGGGCCTTCCTTAAGGTTTTAGTTGACATTGTTGTTAAAGACATTTCAGTTTGTCCCAGGAGGTTTCTCCACACTACTGTACACCACAGGTTGACTCCTTCCCAGAAACTTTATCACAAACCCTGTACTTCCTTCTAATAATTTCACTTCCGCTCTTTAGGTAGAAAAAAAAAGAAAGAAGGAGTCACATCAATATCTGTCAGTTTCTATAAGTCCGCAAAGCAATACACTAACTTTTTCAGGGAAGAGAAAGCTTCCACCAATCATGTCATATTCGTAGACAAATCCATTTAAGTCTCTAATCAGCATTCACAGCAGCAAAAGACAAAAGGGGTAACAAAAAGAAAGAAAGAAAAAGAAAAAAAAGAAAGAAAAATATTTGTTGCCAAAACCACCCCCGATAACTGGCTGCCGCTCCTTTCACTTCTGCTTAGCACCCCGCCGGCACGCTCACTCAGAAAGTCTTTAAACTCACTTCCACTCTTTCTCACTTCCCTGCTTTTTCTCAAACTGCCGAGTCATTGGCTTCGGGGCTGCCAAACTGCAGCCCTCTTTCAAGCCTCCGGATCCTCGGGGTGCTTTCCTTTTTCCAGCGAGGTGATTGCATCACACCTCACCTCCAAAGGTGCCCCCTCCGCTTCTCCCCGCCTCTCCAGGGCTGGAAATATCACCGCAGGAGGCCTGAAAAACAACAAGAGGCTCGGCCGTCTATCGCCTCTCCTCCCAAGGCAGCGCCACCTCGGACTCCAGCTTTTTTCTACTGTGATATTGAATGGTTTACCTTGGATTCGAACTGAGATCATTCTGTCATTTTGGGGATTGTATCCCAGTATTGCTTTTCCTACCTTTTTATTGACTATGAAGGCTACTCCATTTCTTCTGTGGGATTCTTGCCCGCAGTAGTATACCTGATGGTCATCTGAATTAAATTCACCCATTCCTGTCCATTTTAGTTCGCTGATACCTAAGATGTCGATGTTTAGTCTTGCCATCTCTTGTTTGACCACGTCCAGCTTTCCTTGATTCATGGATCTTACATTCCAGGTTCCTATGGAGAAAAAATCTTTACAGCTTTGGACTTTCCTTTCACCACCAGACATATCCACAGCTGAGCGTCCTTTCGGCTTTGGCCCAGTCGCTTCATTCTTTCTGGCGCTACTAGTACTAGCCCTCTGCTCTTCCCCAGTAGCATATTGGACGCCTTCTGACCTGAGGGGCTCATCTTCCAGTGTCATATCATTTTGCCTTTTGATACTGTCGATAGGGTTTTCATGGCAAAGATACTGGAGTGGTTTGCCATTTCCTTCTCCAGTGGATCACGTTTTATCAGAACTCTCTGCTATGACCTTTCCATTTTGGGTGGCCCTGCATGGCATAGCTCATAGCTTTCTTGAATTATGCAAGCCCCTTCGCCACGACAAGGCAGTAATCCATGAAGGGGATATTTGTAGATATTGTAACACAAACCACCATTTAATACAAACCACTGTTCACTGTATTTTCTCTTGGGTTACCTCAGTGCAATAAGACTGTGCATGCTCTGACAGGTTATGGGCCCAGAGTGAGGAGAAACCCAGTGAGAGCTTGACCCAGAGCCAGAGGAGTTGAGGCTTGTGATTTGTTGTGGTTTGTAGTGGTAGCAGGCAACATGGAGTCCATCAGCATAATGGGAGATGGTTTTGTAGTATCTCAGCTGAATGAGACAAACTACCTCTCCTGTAGTCTAAAAATGGAGATGTACTTGCAAAGGGAGAAGTTGTGGATAATATTTGCTGATCCACTTGCAGCCCTGGATGCTGGGGAGTGGTGAAAAAATGAGAAGTCATTGGCCAGCATAATCCTGAGTTTGGAGGATAGCCAGCTAGTACACATGAAGGGTCTCCAGTCTGCTAAAGAGTGCTGGGAAGCTTTGTGCAGTGTGTATGTGAGAGAGACTGCAAGCAGCAAAGTAATGTTGACAAGAAATCTGTATAAAGCACAGCTGAACCCAGGAGAGATCATTTCTATGCATTTGCAGTCCATGAGAAAGACATTCCTAGAATTAGAGGAAAGAGAAATGACTTTTTCTGAGTCACATAAGGTGTATGTGGTGCTCAGTTTATTGGACACTTCATGGAATATCCGAGTGACCAGTTTAGAGGCCATGCAGGAGAATGACATAACCATGAGTTATTTGACTAGCCAGTTGCTGGAGGAGGAACAGAAACATCTGGAAAGGCAGCAGAGAGGGGGCAAGAATGCACAGCCCAAGCCTAAAACTTCAATGTCCAAAGATGCCAGCAGAGCAGCTGAGAAAGTTTGCATGGTGAAATGCTGCTTCAAATGTGGTTCTACAGAGCATCTCCAGAGACACTGCCCCGAGCAGAGAAACAGAGGTGCAGCGAAAAATGATCGTAGAACTATACAACCAACATTTTCCCTGGTAGTGACATTAACTAAAAAAAAACACTTGGTTTTTAGACAGTGAGGCCAGTCAGCATATTGCAAATGACCCACAAATGTTTTCCAATTTGAGACCAACTAAGCAAGCATTTGTTAGCTTGGCAAATGGACAACAGTCTGCTGTTAAAGGGGAAGGTATTATTTATGTACCTGGTATTGGAGAAACTTTGGATAATGTGTTATATATGCCAGAATTAGACCATAATTTACTCAGTATTTTGAATTTGGATAGTATGGGATATGAAGTACTGTTTGCAAAGGGTCAATACACCATCAGGAAAGGTGGGAGAGGTTTCTGGTTTTGATGTTGCAGCGTTGCAGATGCAGGAAGATGGGGAAACCTATAAGACTGATGAGTCTTATAGGTTTCTCTATTTTCCCCAAGTAACTAATTTGCCACTTTTCTTTTCTGAGGGAATGGGGTGGAAATTTCCTTTCCCTCTCTCATCAGGGAGAGTGCTTTGGGCAGATTTTCAGGAAGGGGTCTTTAAAATATAATGCGGATCAGGTCTCACACAGTTTCGTGTGTGTGTGTGTGTGTGTGTGTGTGTGTGTATGGCTTGGAAATTTGGAGACTAAAAGTGGTTTTAAGACCTTTTTTAAAAAAACTTGAAAAGTTTACAATATAAATTTTGGATTTAAAACTGAGAAATGGCATTGATGACATCTAGTGGTGAATTATGGCACTACAACTTATTTATGTCTAAAAGAAACGTGGCTCAAAGCTCAGAATTAGATAAGACTTTGGCTGGCCTTGGAAGATTTACTATTGAGAATTGCAATTGAGAAAAAAAGGAATAGACTTGAGGCTGCTTATTACTCTAAAATTGGCCTGTCAGAATTATGAACACAAATACTGACTTTCAGAACTGTATTGTGGAACTATTTTCCTGTAGAAGAAACATAAGGAGTGTGAACATTTTCAAGAGCAGCTGCCAGGGAGCTTGGAAAAGTAGAAAAAGGAGTGACTGACCTTGCATCGTCGACAGGAGCAAGTGCGTCTTCTCCAAGGCGTGTGGCTGAAGCGATCGGAGTTTGTAAAGTTGAAGGGAGATGCCCCACAGACTGGCTCCTAGCCTCCCTTTTCATCCGTGGCTTCCTTCCTGACATGTTTCAGCAGTTAATCACCGCTGCCTCGCTAGAACTAACTAACTGATAACAGCCGCAGAAACATGCATCTCTAAAAACATAAATCAAACCATCCTCAATACCAAATGTCAAGATATAAATCACCTTAGTAGAGGGTGAAGGACCGTGCTTCAGAGGATGCATGATGTGCATGAAGGAAGGAAATAAAACATGACGCATAATCTTACTAAATACCTTTTAATTACAAAAATATAAAAACTAAATATATATTATAAAGAGAGCTAGCTGACTACATCCTAACAGAACAGACAGTAACAGCAAAGTGAAAGACAATAAAGAATAACTGTGAGAAACTTTTTCTAGACATGCACACAAAACAGTCTGAAACCATAACATAACTGGTCATATGGGATTCACTATAGTTACCAGATAAGCTATCACCACAGGTGCAGAAAGCAGGGAAATGTACAGTTAGAAATGAACTTTCCTGACGAACCAAAAAAAAACGTGCAGTGACAAGGAACACTTTGGATTATAAATTTTGATTGTTAAACAACCTTTAATGTTTCTTTTTTCTCCCCGAAAAGGATATATTTCTGATTGGACAGAAAAATTTGAATTTTACTTATATCTGCTTAGGGGAGGTTTAGGAATGGCTAGTTGGTTGGATAAATTTATAAAGGCTACTTACAAAAAAATAAAATAAAATGGATGTTCCATAGTTAGCTCTAAATAGTAAAAAATCACCCTTATCATCTGTCCCTAGTAGCCTCAATTTGCCATATCACCAAGAAAATACTGATGAAATACAGAAAGAAATTATCTGTTTTGAAATTAATACAAGAAACAATTGCTTTAGCTTGTGATCAGGTTAAAAATAACACAAAGGAGATAAAAGAACAATTTTCTAATTTAAATCTACAAACTCAGAAAATAATTATAGAGAAGGAAACAGCAACCCAGAAAATAGAAGGAAAACTAGAGAATGCTGACACAGACATTGATGATCTAAAGCAGACATGTCAAACACAAGGCTCTTGTGTCAGATCCAGCCCACAAAGTGGTTTTATGTGGCCCACAAAGCCATCCTGGAAACAGTGAGGGAATGGCCCCTGCTGCCTTGGCCCTGGCCCAGCCAGCCAGGAGCCAATGCACAATTTTGTGGTGGCCATCTATGTTGAAACACATTCAGTCTTAGCTCCACAAGGCCATCTGGAAACAGCGAGGGAGCAGCCCCTGCTGCGTCGGCCCTGCCCCGTGGGCGTGTTCTAGGAAGGTGTCACCATTTGTGAGGAATGAAGAAATGCACCATCGCTTGGAAGTGACCAGCAAATGGCACTCACCTAGTTCACATATCTAGCTTGATGGGCTCTGGGGGAGGGGTTTTGGCAGGCAGTGGGGTGCTGTCCTCTCAGCACCGAGAGGCTGAGCTGGGCGGCGCTAATCCAAAAAGAAGTGCAATGCCTGGTTTCGGCAGGCAGCAGGGTGCTCTCCTCATAGTGCCAAGAGGCTGAACCAGGTGGCATGAATCCAAAAAGAAGTGTGATGCCTCCCAGGTCCCAGCCTGCCCGGTTTCAGCAGGCAGTGGGGCACTCTCCTCACAGCTCCAAGAGCTGAGCCAAGTGGCATAAATCTGATGAGAAGTGCAATGCTGCCTAACCCCCAGCCTGCCCAGTTTCATCAGGCAGCAAGGTGCACAGCTGATGAGCTTTGCACCTCCTGGCTCAGCCTCTCAGCGCTGTGAGGAGTGTGAAACTGGGCAGGCTGGGGTCTGGGCAGCATCATGCTTCTTTTTGGATTTGCACCACCCAGCTCAGCCTCTTGGCGCTGTGAGGAAAGCATCCTGCCACCTGCTGAAACCGGGCAAGCTGGGTAGCATTGCACTTCTTTTTGGATTTGCACCACCCAGATCAGCCTCTTGGCACACTGAGGAGAGCGCCCTGCTGCCTGCTGAAATTGAGCAGGCTGGGGGCTGCGTAGCATCATGCTTCTCTTCAGATTTGCACTGCCTGGCTCAGCCTTTTGGCACTGTGAGGAGAGCGCCCATCTGCCTGCTGAAACTGGACAGTCTGGGGCCTTGGTGGCATCGCCCTTCTTTTTGGATTTGCACTGCCTGGCTCAGCCTCTTGGTGCACTGAGGAGAGTGCCTTGCTGCCTGCTGAAATAGTGGAGGATAAGGAAGGAGAGCTGATGGAATGGAAGATAAAGCCATTAATAGAACTGTGGGGAACTGGAGAAGGAGGGAGGCTGTTTATTGTTCCTGAAACATGTTTTGCTCTCTAAGTTCCTGTAAAATGAGTGTTGTTCTATCAGTCTAGGATCTATTTCCAACTACTTAATTCAAGACATATAGAAAGGATTTTATTTCAGTTCAAAATTACTTTTTCTCCCCTAGGCATCTGAAAATGTTTTCTTTCTACTTTTCAAATAGAAGCCAAATAAGCTTTCCAGTCTTTTAAAAGAGTATCTCTAGTCTCAGACAGGATTAATTATCCCAAAGGTAAATTGTTTAACTCCAGCATAAATGTCTCTGATCTCCCAGGCAAGGCTAAAGAGAAGGACTAAAATAGCCACATCTATCCTTTTGAATGCAAATGAGACACCATTATCACATCAGCCTTACCTGCATCCTGGTCCTGCAAAAATGTCACAAGCACACGGAGAAGTCTAATTGCACAAGAAAAATCCTTATTGTCATTGTTCTCCCAATAAGCAATCTAGTGTTTACAGAAATCCAATCAACCAGCAGAAAAATATAGCTACATTGGTGTCAGCTGTTGCTTAGATAAATAACATATGTAATGATTTTCTTAATGTGGGCTGTCAACTGTCCCACTGGCATATGTAGCAAAAGAGACTCCCAGGACATTATTTTACCAAGAGTATAATTTACTGATGGGTCCCTGGACAGGCCCCAGGACAGTTATATGACTGGTGCATGCTGGCAGAAGAGGTAGAAATTGATCAATGTAAGCAATTACACCACCTGGTGAAGTTAAATTTCACCCCACACTCAGAAAACCGAAGGAAACCCACACAAGCACCACCTATCTCACCCCACAACACTGCCTGTTTTAAATGTGGGAAAGAATGGCATTGGGCCACAGAGTGCCAAGCAAAGATACCTACAGGAAGGGGAGATCATCTATTGGCTGGTAGACCATTACAAACCCACCACACCCTAATGAGGGCCACCAAAGCCACCAAGGTTTCTTGGGGCCACAACCGAGAAGGTTGAGCTATGGCCCCGCGTTTCAAGAATCCCGGATCTGTGGAAGACAAGGAAGAGGATCACCCATTGGTGAGTGGCTAATTGATCCAATAATGGTCCCCGTAGAACTGTCTATCCCTGGTATGGGAAAGACATGAAATTAGCTGCCTGACTAAACTCGGGCTGCACTCGGTGCATGATTGGCCCAAAACTAGTTAGGAAAATGGGAGTGCCCCTTAGGAAACTAAAGAGTCCAATCACATTTCACCAATTGGTTGGTTTGATCGCATGGAGGATGCCTTTACCACTAATCCCTTACACATCGACTTAGGAAGCCACATAGAAACTCTACCTTTTATTGTGGGCCCTGGAATGGAATGGCCACTAGTCTTGGGGCTAACATGGTTAAGAAATTGGAACCCCATGGTAGACTGGAGGGAGGCGAAACTCAGATTCTAGAAAAAAGAGACTCTAAATCCCTGTAACTATCTTGAAGAAGGGAGTGAAATGAAACTGAAGGTTACCGCTATCCTTACTGAGCCAGAGAGTCAAAGCCTACCAATGGAGTACAGAGATTTGGCTGAGGCATTTAGTGAGTGGAGCGCAGATGAACTTCCCCCTCATCGATCCACAGACTGCATGATTGAAATCATCCCTGGGGCAAAGTTACCAAAGCCAAAAATGTATTCCATGACTCCTGGGGAACTGGATGAACTAAAAAACTTTATAGATAGGAATTTAGAGCGGGGGTTCATTGAGCCTACCAAACCTTGAGTGGCACCCCCTGTGTTGTTCTGAGAGAAAAAAGAAAAGATGGCTCTCTTTGTCTCTGTGTAGACTATAGGAGCCTCAATGCAGTCTGCATGGGAAATGTATATCCGTTACCATTGATGAAGGACATGCTAGCACACCTGTCGAAGGGCAGAATTTTCTCAAAGCTTGATGTAAGGGAGGCATACTACTGCATAAGAAATAGGGAAGGAGATGAGTGGAAGACTGTGTTTAACTGCCCCCTGGGATGCTTCCAGTTTAGGGTCCTCCCATTTGGGTTACAAGGTGCACCTGCAGTTTTTATGCAGCTAATTAATGAGGTCTTACGAGGACACCTCTATAAGGGAGTCCTAGTTTATCTAGATGATATCCTTATATTTACAGAATCCCAAGACGAACACACTAAACTAGTCAGGGCTGTATTAGAGAAACTGCACTCCACTAAACTGTATGCTAAATTATCAAAGTGTGAATTTCACAAAAGTCACATTGACTATTTGGGGTATTGCATATTGCACCAGGGAATAGAGATGGACCCAAAAAATGTAAGAGCCATATTATACTGGGCTTCTCCTAAAATTCAAAAACAAATTCAAAGTTTTCTGGGATTTGCGAACTTCTACAGGCAGTTTATTCCCTCTTTCACACAAATCACTCTTCCTATTACGAATTTATTAAAAACTAAAGGGGGGGGATAAGCCAAAGCCTAGCAAACTTATCAATTGGACAGTGAAATGCCAAGTGGCAGATGAAAAACTAAAAACCCTTTTCTCTATGGAACCAGTGTTGAAGCACCCGGACCCAGAGGAACCTTTTATAATACAAACAGATGCTATTGCCGTAGCTGTGGGTGCTGTATTACTACAGAGGAACAAAGTGGGGCAATTACAACCATGCACTTACACCTCCAGAAAACTTTCAGAGACGGAGCAAAGGTGGACATCCTGGGAGAAAGAAGCCTATGCAGTACGGTGGACATTGCTAACTTGGAGACATTTTCTTGATAGGAATAAAATACCTGTCGGAACCATTACATGTTCTTGCTTTGACAATACCATTCCAAGTATGGACGGATCATAAGAACCTAGAGGCAATGAAAACTCTTAGGAAACTTTCACCCAAGAAGGCAAGGTAGTCTCAATATTTTCACCATTTTAATTTCACTATCCACTACCTACCTGGAGGGAAGAATTTTTTAGCTGTTGCTCTTTCTAGGTTACCTCAATATAACAGCAAGAAAGCTGTTAAGGATCACTAAACCCTTCTTATACCCTCACCAATTAGTTACCATCAGGGCCCAATCAAACTTGAAAATTCTGGTGAACAAAACTCTATCACATGAATTCAAATCAGCACTAGAAACTAATGAGTGGCACTGCAACCATAACATATATGTAATATAAAGGATGGACTAACATGTGTGGGGGAGAAAATCTATGTCCCAGCTGAAATGAGAATTAAGGTGATGCAGGCTGGACATGATTCAAAAAATCACTGGCCACTTCAGGTTTGTGAAAACATTACACTTGATTAAGAGACAATTTTGGTGGCCAGCACTCAAAAAAGATATTGAGAGTTATATGGCCAGCTGCCCCACAAGTGCAGCAGCAAAAGGTGCCAATGGAAGAGCCCAGGACTACTTCAACCAGTAGCAAGTGCTTCAGCAGCATGGAGAGAAATTTCCATGAACTTCATTGTGGAGCTACCCGAAAATGCTGGTAATATGGTTATTTGGGTGGTTACAGATCTGTTTTCCAGACAGGTACATTTCATCCCGTGCTCAAAAATTCCCACAGCAAAAACTTTGGCAAAACTTTTTGTACAAAATATCTATTGGTTCCATGGCGCCCCACAAAGGATAATTTCTGATAGAGGGGTCCAGTTTACTTCTAAATTCTGGAGAGCATTTCTGAATTTAATGGGCTCTAGCCAAGGCCTCTCATCTTCTCACCACCCTCAAACGAATGGGGGGATGGAACAATTAAACTTTGTCCTGGAATAGTACCTGAGATGTTTTATTAACTACCAGCAGAATGACTGGTCAGACTTGTTACCATTTGCCGAAGTGGCCTATAATAATGCTGTACATTCTAGCGCTGAATTTACCCCATTTCAAGTCACCAATGGGCAGACTTTTGTAACCATGCTGGAACTTCCTCTTAAAGAGCCTAAAATCCCTTCGCTACAGGAATGGATTAAGCAACTACAGAATACTTGGCCAGTAGTCAGGAAGGCTCTAGATGAGGCTAGGGAAGCTTACAAAACCCAGGCCGATAAGAAAAGAAATGAACAAAAACCATTCAACATTGGGAACATGTATTTCTTGCCATTAAATATTTGCAATCGCTACAACCCTCAAAGAAATTGGGTCCAAAATTTGTGGGTCCTTTCCCAATTAAACATATTATAAACCTTGTAACTGTTGAATTAGAATTAAAAATTCTAATTAAAAATTAATTATTAAAAATTATAACAAATTATAAATTAATTATTAAAATTAGAATTGATTAATTATTAATTAATTATTAAAATTAAAAAATAATTATTAAAAATTAAAATTAGAATTAAAGGAATCTACGGAAAATCCACCCAGTCTTCCATTGCAGTTTGCTGAAACCAGAAATTACCTCTGACCTCAGGCCACCTGCTCCCCCTCTTCTTACCCCCATCTTGATTGAGGGAGAACATCATTTTGAGGTTCATGACATCTTAGACTCTAGAACTCACCATCAGAAAACTCACTACCGCATGTCTTGCAAAGACCTCCCAGTTCCCAGAGGGAATGGATCTACAAAGAACATGTTAGAGCTCCTCAATTGCTTAAAACATTTCATACACTGTTTCTGATAAACCTAAATAACATTGTTGTTGTCCCCCCCTTTTTTCTTTTTTTCTTTTCTTTTTTCTCTTCTCTAGGTGGATCTCCTTCCTTTTAGAAGGGGGTCTGGTTCCCTATTTCACTTACCTTCCTTCTGTCCTTCCATCTTTGGAACCTGCCATTCTGTTGCAGGAATGGGGAGCCCAGCATTACTTGCATGTTTGCATTTGTTCACCAGTTCTGTTTCCTTTTCCTGATTGTCATGGGAAGGGGTATGGTAGCTCTCCGAAGACGATCGTGACAAACCAGATGTCAGTGAAGCCAGGAAGTTGCACACCCAAAGCAACAGCTAATTGCCCCGAGATGCCAACTGATTGGATATAATTCAAATCCCTGCGTGGCTTTGGTGGGAGGAGTTTTACAGTTTGGATGACTATATGATGTTAATGAGCTTTTGCCTCAGACCTCGCCTTGATCCCCACTGTTACTGATCCCCAAATAAAAGAATCCTGCTTTGAAGCAGTGATTGCCTCAAGAGTTTGAATTTTTGGGAGGACAGCTGAAGTGGGTCATTACACTCTGGCCTAACTTCTTTCTTTTCTTCTTTATTTTATTTTATTTTATTTTATTATTATTATTATTATTATTATTATTATTATTATTATTATTATTATTATTATTA
>JAKJMR010000623.1:872651-920377 GCA_024449315.1 Daboia siamensis
TATTATTATTATTATTATTATTATTATTATTATTATTATTATTATTAATGTCAGGAGGGCCTTTTTAAAAGTCTACATAATAATAATAATAAACCTTTATTGTCAAAGTACAACATGTGTACATTGAGATTAGCTGAGCCTCCCCTCATGCTCTCTCCCCCCAACACACAGTGACAACAAACCCTCCATCCTACCACACCATGTGAACCAACTACACCACACACCGGCCTCCCAAGTCAATTCTGCATAAAATTATGTCCCATTTAAAAGCCTAACAGCCCACGGATAAAAGCTATTTTTCAGCCTGTTGGTACAGCTGGCTATATTCCTATATCTCCTACCGGATGGTGGGAGAGTAAAGAGATACCGTCCAGGGTGTGAGTCACCCCTGAGAATCTTCCTCACTCTTCTAAGGCAATGAGCCCTGGTGATGTCATCCAGTGGTGTCAGGGAACAGCTCACAATGTCTTGTGCTGTGCTCACTACCCTCTGTAATACTTTCCTGTCCACAGCTGTCAGACCAGCATACCAAACCACAATACCATACGAGAGGATGCTCTCTATAGTAGACCGGTAAAAGACGGTCATTAGCCGTTGTTCTACCCTGTTCTTTCGCAAGACCCTAAACCTCTGTTGGGCCTTTCTAGCCACCTGGGTTGTGTTAACTTTCCAGGTCAGATCTTCACAGAGGTAGACTCCCAGAAATTTAAAGGAGGAAACTCTCTCTACACAGTCTTCCCCACTGTAAAGTGGGGCAGGTTCTTCCTTTTTTCTCCGGAAGTCTAACACCATCTCTTTCGTCTTGCCAATGTTTAGGTGCAAGTTGTTGTTACTACACCATATTTTTTTTATTACATTTGTATCCCGCCCTTCTCCGAAGACTCAGGGTGGCTTACAAGCTTAGCAGTAGCCTTCATTCTATGTATATGCCTGCTTGTTAGGGCTTTCACACACACACACCAAGCGGCATTATTACAAAGTCAGCTTATTGCTCCCAACAATCTGGGTCCTCATTTTACCTACCTCGGAAGATGGAAGGCTGAGTTAACCTTCAGCCTGGTGGGACGTGAACCTGCACAAAATATGGATAGTTTTTGTACCTCCGCCCTATATGCTGTCTCATCCCCACCTGTAATAAGACCCACCACAGTTGTATCATCTGCAAACTTGATTATTGCAGTGGATGGGTCAGATGATACACAATCATAAGTGTATAAAGAGTACAGATAGGGGCTAAGCAAATAGCCCTGTGGCATGCCAGTGCAAAGCTTCAGGGGGGTGGACAAAACAGACCCGACCCTCACTGTTTGTAACTGATCCCTAAGAAAGTCTTGAATCCAATCGCAGATGGTGGGGGAGAATTTTAAGTCAGTCAGCTTCTCGATGAGAATGCTCGGCAAAATGGTGTTGAAAGCCGAGCTGTAGTCAACAAAAAGCATCCTGATGTAACTTCCAGGTTTCTCGAGATGACTTGCTACAGAGTGTAAAGCAGTAGCTATGGCATTGTCTGTTGACCTATTTCCCCTGTAGGCAAATTGATGTTTATCAAAGTCCAGTGGGAGGCATGTCCTAAGATGTTGGAGAACCAATCTTTCGAAGCATTTCATGACTACAGATGTTAATGCAATAGGTCTGTAGTCATTCAGGCACTCAACTGCAGTTTTCTTGGGGACTGGGACAATGGTAGCTGCTTTCAAGCACGATGGTACACATGCCGTTTGCAAGGAGATGTTAAAAATCCTTGTCAGGACCCCTGCTAATTGATCGGCACAATTCCTGACCACTATCCCCAGCACCCCATCTGGGCCTGCGGCTTTGCTGGGATTCACAGCCTTCAATACAGCTCTCACTTGGTGTTCACACAGGGTGAGTGGCTGAGAGTCAGAAGGCCGGCCAGCAAAGGCTACGGGGTCTGGTCTTTTAACCTCGTAGCGGGTACATCTATCAACTTTACATGAGCCAACTCTTTCCCCTTTTAATCAATCCTCTTCTTTATTCAAGACTCCATAAAGCATACTTGGAGTTAGTGTATATATTCTCCTTCTCCCTTATTAACAACCTCAGAGACTGTAGTAAGACATAAAGTCCACAGGTTTGAGCTGACTAAGGGATTGAGCTGACTAAATTCTTCCAGCCTCCACTTTCATTTTCTCGTCCCCATATTCATTATGTCTCTTCCCACCCCCTTGCTATGAACAAGTGTTTACCTCCTTTCAGCTTTCTGATTTAAAATTACCCACATTTGATAAGAAATGCTAACCACCAAGACATTTCCCCAAATGTCAATTTTAGACAAAAATGCCATTGGCTGCCTCTTTCCCCCCACTTCTGGGACAAAACCTCCAAGCCTTTGTCTGTATTTACAAACAAATTGCTTAGTAAAGAACCAACAAAGGAGTGCTTACCAATCTCTGCTTGAGTTTGTTTAACATAAGCTCTTTTTCTAACAGTTTTGCATACAAATCTTTAGTCAAAACAGCATAGCTATTTATAATCCCCAAAATTTTCTAAACTCCTTTGTTTTAGGCAAGGATTGAATTACAATTCCTTCAATTCTCTTAGGTATTATTTTCTATCACTGTGTCCAGCACACAGACATAAAAACATAAAAAAATAAAACAACAAAAAATAAACTCCCCCCAAAATAAACAAGCTTAATGAGATATTCTGAATTACTAAAATAGTTTTGTATCAAACTCTAGTATAAAATGTTTGCTTTTAATATAAATTTAGTCAAATTCCAATTCGATCAGATTCCATTCAGATGGAAACAAATTTCCATTAAGTAGGTTAAAACATTTACAAATCTAAGCAAAACAATTCAGAGTCATTTCTTTTGGTTGATGGATATATAGTTTAACTAAACCAGGGGTAGGCTGCCTCAGGAATTCTGAGAGTTGAAGTCCACGAGTCATAAAAGAGCCAAAGTTGCCTACCCCTGAACTAAACATTTTAAAACTGTGAAAAAAAGCTGAAACTGCAAGAGTGGGTATTAAATTTCACATCCACCCCACCTTTCTCAAACCAGAATTCTAAGCAGAAAAAAAATAGTTAAAAAGAGCAGACCCTCCCCCTCCCCTTTCTGTCTATCTCACTCTTAAAGCTACACAGCCAGCGAAAAAGGAGACAGGAAAAAGAAGAAATTACTACAAAAATCTCACCAACAAAATAGTTTTCTCTCCTTCACATGCATATTTTTTTCCACATCCTCATGCAAAAACTTGCTAGTGCCTTTCCATTTCACTTTTACAGCATCAAAAAATAATCTACAACTTACACACATCAGCATATTCACACATTCCCTTCCATTCAAACTGCTTGCATCAAAATTCCATATACAAATATTTCCTTTCATACTTTCTCCTGACAAACCAATAACTTATTAGGAGCTCCTTTTTACAAATCTCTTTATCTTTGTTTTTAAATAAGGCCTTTTTTGTTATTATTAGACACAACACAGGCAGACACACATAATCACTACCTCCACACTCTTAACAAAAATAAACTATTTACTGCCTGGAATCTAGCAGGCATATAAACTTCTTTTATTAACATATATGTTCAGTGTTTGACATAGCCAATTTTCAAAACTTCCATATATTGGGCAAAATGCACTAGTGCTTGTAATAGGATTTCTTGGCCACTCAAAATAACAATATTGAGTCATGGTAGCTTTACTCTTATTCCAGGTGTATTTTCCAGATGATTCCATCCCATCCTGCTAGCATTTAAAACAGCCATACTTTATCATAATATTTTTACTTTTACCTCAAGTATATAGTTTCTCCTGCCAACCTTTGCTCTAAGGGACTTTCCAGGGGATATTTTATCCCCTTACTGGCCTTATTGCCAATGACTGATCTTTCCCTGTCTATGAGACCCCCAACACACACAGTCAACCTATTTCTCTCTTTGTATGTACAGGATCCCAAATTGATCCTTAATACTTTTATGTTCTATGATCCTGCCTGCCCAGGTCTCACAAACATACCAGTCTTGACCGCCCAGGTGAGTCCACCCACAAAGTACTCATCAGGGTCCGTGCACAGAGTTCTCTCTGTCGAAATATCTCCTTGCTTAATCCAATTGGCAGTTCCTTTAAAGTTGTTTTGTTCCAATGGGTTAGTATGGGTAGACCTCAGATGCCCCCAGGTGGCTCAGATCTCTAGGCTGCTGAAATCCTGAATTCTTACTGGAGCCAGCCAAGGAATTTCTGAGAGTTACAGCTTTCCCCCCACGGGCCAGCAAATTGTGAGGAATAAAAATTCAACTCCAAGGGTGTTGGGAAACAAAACAAATTTTATTAAAGATTTTGTAAAAGCTGGTGTACCCTTCTATATGCAAATAAAGAGCCACACTGAATGAATTTCTGCATAGGTTTTTATACCCTGTCCTGTGCATCACATCACATCCAACTGAAACCCAGTTGATAGGTTTCAAATGGTCACATGCTTTTCCGACCACCTAGCAACCATTATAATTACAAAACCCTCCAATTATTAGATCAAAAGTTCCTTTTGGTCCTGTCTTATCTCTCCTCCCTTTTCTGTGGCATGATTTGTAATATCCTCCTAACTAAGGGTGTAGCTTATCTACAAGGTGGACTGTTACCCAAAATGGATAATTGCAATTATAAAGGATTTATGTCTTCCCTTCTTTATCTATAAGAGTGCCTGCTATTCATCTAGAAGCTATGTGTGTAACAAAGTTCATGCTTCGATTAAACATTGCTGCACTTTGGTTCATAGTTATACTTTAAAATACTAACTCTAGGCAGTTTTACCCTTCATGGATTACTGCCTTGTCATGGTGAAGGGGCTTGTGTAATTCAATGAAGCTATGAGCTATGCTGTGCAGGGCCACCCAAGACGGATAGGTCATAGCAGAGAGTTCTGACAAAATGTGATCCACTGGAGAAGGAAACGGCAACCCACTCCAGTATCTTTCCCATGAAAACCCTATGGACACTACCAAAAGGCAAAAAGATATGACACTGGAAGATGAGCCCCTCAGGTCAGAAGGCATCCAATATTCTACTGGGGAAGAGCAGAGGGCTAGTAGTAGTAGGGCTAGAAAGAATGAAGTGACTGGGCCAAAGCCGAAAGGACGCTCAGCTGTGGCTGTATCTGGTGGTGAAAGGAAAGTCCAAAGCTGTAAAGATTTTTTCTCCATAGGAACCTGGAATGTAAGATCTATGTATCAAGGAAAGCCGGACGTGGTCAAACAAGAGATGACCAGACTGAAAATTGACATCTTAGGAATCAGCGAACTAAAAGGGACAGGGATGGGTGAATTTAATTCAGATAACCATCAGGTATACTACTGCGGGCAAGAATCCCTCAGAAGAAATGAAGTAGCCTTCATAGTCAATAAAAGAGTAGGAAAAGCAATACTGGGATACAATTCCCAAAATGACAGAATGATCTCAGTTCGAATCCAAGGCAAACCATTCAATATCACAGTAGTCCAAGTCTATGCCCCAACAACTGGTACGATGAAGACGATGAAATTGACTGGTACTATGAAGCCCTACAGCACCTTATAGAACTAACACCAAAAAATGATGTCCTTATCATCATGGGGGATTGGAATGCTAAAGTAGGAAGCCAAAAGATAACCAGAATAACAGGCAAGTTTGGCCTTGGAGTACAAAATGAAGCAGGGCACAGGCTGACAAAATTTATATGATGGTCATAGCAAACACTCTTTTCCAACAACCCAAGAGATGCCTCTACACATGGACATCACCAGACAGTCAACACAGAAATCAGATTGACTATATGCTCTGCAGCCAAAGATGGAGAAGCTCTATACAGTCAGTAAAAACAAGACCAGGAGCTGATTGTGGCTCAGACCATGAGCTTCTTGTTGCAAAATTTAAACTGAAGAAAGTAGGGAAAAGCACTAGGCCACTCAAATATGAACTAAATCATATCCCTGATAAATACACAGTAGAGGTGACAAATAGATTTAAGGAATTAGATCTGATAGACAGAGTGCCTGAAGAACTATGAACGGAGGTTCACAACATTGTACAAGAGGAAGCAACTAAAGCCATCCCAAAGAAAAAGAAATGCAAGAAAGCAAAATGGCTGTCTGAGGAAGCTTTGCAAATAGCTGAGGAAAGGAGGGAAGCAAAAGGCAAGGGAGAAAAAGAAAGATATGCCCAATTGAATGCAGAATTCCAGAGAATAGCTAGAAGAGATAAGAATGCCTTCTTAAATGAACAGTGCAAAAAAATAGAAGAAAACAATAGAATAGGGAGGACCAGAGATCTCTTCAAGAAAATTGGAGAGATGAAGGGAACATTTCATCCATCAAGGGGCATGATAAACGACCAAAATGGCAGGGACCTAACAGAGGCAGAAGAGATTTAGAAGAGGTTGCAAAATTACACAGAAGAACTATACAAGAACAAGCTTAATGTCCCTGATAACCATGATAAGGTGGTCACTGACCTCGAGCCAGACATCTTAGAATGTGAAGTGAAGTGGGCCTTAGGAAAGCTGAACAACAACAAAGCTAGTGGAGGTGACAATATTCCAACTGAACTATTCAAAATCTTAAAAGATGATGCAGTAAAAGTGCTACACTCAATTTGCCAGCAAATTTGGAAAACTCAACAGTGGCCACAGGATTGGAAAAGATCAGTTTACATTCCAATTCCAAAGAAAGGCAGTGCCAAAGAATGTTCAAACTATCGCACCATTGCACTCATTTCACATGCTAGTAAAGTTGCTTAAAATCCTACAAGCTAGACTCCAGCAGTTTGTGGATCGAGAACTACCATAAGTACAGGCAGGATTTCGAAGAGGCAGAGGAACTAGAGATCAAATTACCAACATATGCTGGATCATGAAGAAAGCTAGGGAGTTCCAGAAAAACATCTACTTCTGCTTCATTGACTATGCTAAAGCATTTGATTGTGTGGATCACAACAAACTGTGGCAAGTTCTTAAAGAGATGGGAGTACCAGACCATCTTATTTGTCTCTTGAGAAATCTATGTGCGGCTCAAGAAGCAACAGTGAGAACTGGACACGGAAGCACTGATTGGTTCAAAATTGGGAAAGGAGCCCGGCAAGGCTGTATACTGTTGCCCTGCCTATTTAACTTATATGCAGAGCACATCACGAGAAAGGCAGGGATAGATGAATCAAAAGTTGGAATTAAGTTTGCCGGGAGAAATATCAACAACCTAAGATATGCAGATGATACAACTCTAATGGCAGAAAGTGAAGAGGAACTAAAGAGACTCTTGTTGCGGGTGAAGAAGGAGAGCGCAAAAGTTGGGTTGAAACTAAACATTAAGAAAGCCAAGATCATGGCATCCGGCCCTCTCAATTCCTGACAAATAGATCAGGAACAAATGGAGGTATAGAATAGTGGTGCCATCTGCTGCTGATCTACTAAGAGACATTTTAGTCTCAAATGCTGTGGCACCTCCCTCCCTCACTTGCAGGCCCCTCAGTGGTTGATTGGCAGTCAGGGATGGTGACCAGCCTCCATGGGATTGTTGCCCCCCAATTTGCTGTTGCTCTCCAGGCTTCTGCATCACCAATCTGTTGCAAGGCCTCTGTTAGCTGACTTAGACCCAGAGGTTGCTGCCCCTCCTTCTATGGGGGTTGCCATACTCCCCACTGCTGAGGGGGCCCTAGGTCCTCTTCCTCTGTGGGACTGGAGGCCCTAGCAGGGAACTCAAGGGGTTGGAGGGCTGTTAGCTCTGCGAAAAGGGGGCTGGGGGCCTCTTTTGGCAGGAATTATTCTGCATTTCTCACTTCTAGTTCTTCAAACCTTTCTGCTAAATTGTCAATTGATTGGCTTTGGACTGTAGATGGATATTTCCACTCACCTGAGTATTCAATCTCAGCTGGCCTGGCCGCTCCCCACTGGTCTGGGGAATATGATGTGCAGGGATCTCTTTGTTGTCACCCCACCTCCTATGCTTTGAAGCACTTTTGGGGATGGCAAGGCTGCTTCAAGGCGCCTGGAGTCTCCACTGGGCTTAATCCACTCTGACGACCAGACTAATTCTCCTGGTTGTTTGGATCTAGCTCCCAACTGGGAGGATTGCTGAAACTCTTTCCCTGTCGGCTTTTTCGCTGGCCCTTCCCCTGCTGGGATGGCTGCTGGTGCCGGGGAGCTGGCTTCAGGCAATTTTTCTTCCTCCATGATGGGATCTTCCCCAACTTTTGCCAGACTGTCTCCCAAACTTGGAGACAGTGACGGGAGGTCGGGACCCCCTAGTTAGTTTGTAAAGTAGGAAGATTCCAGCTTGATGTCAAGTTTCCAACGTATGAGGTTTTCAAGTGACTCTGAGGCATTGTTTACCTTAAAAGTCGTTTAATTAGCCCAATACACTGGCAAATGCTTGCTTGAGGAAGCTGGAATCTGAATCTCTTCCGCTTTGCACAATACATTAAACACAATTCTCCATCTTTCTATTTTTGTCATGAATCACATTCTCCAATTAATTTGAAGAATCAGTTTCTCTTCTGTTAGACAACCCACCAAGTTCTTATCTTCTTTTATTTCAGACGGCCTTGTGGTGCAATCCTCCTCCTCCCTCCTCCCAGCCATAATCCTAGTTCTAAAAGTAATACACAAGTTTAACATATGAAACAGCTGCTTCTTTATCTCTTGTCAAGCAAGAACATTCGATGTTAGCAGCGTTGACACACTGCAGTTCCAAAAGTTTGCAAACAGTTATGAAGAATCTTGGTTATCATTGTGAGGAATAAAAATTCAATGCCAAGGGTGTTTGAAAACAAAACAAGTTTTATTAAAGCTTTTGCAAAAGCAGTGGAACTCTTGGTAATGGAAAATCCCAGAGTCCACACTTGAATCAATTTTTGCATAGGTTTTTATACCCTGTCCCGTGCATCACGCCACATCCTTCCAAAGTGAGCCCAGTTGATAGGCCCACCTGGTCACATGCTTTCCGACCATCTAGCAATCATTACAATTACCAGACCCTCCAATTATTAGATTAAATGCCCCTTTTTTCCTGTCTTATCTTCACTCCCTTTTCTGTGACATGATTTGTAACAGCCTGCTAATTCAGGGTATAGCCTTATCTACAAGGTGAATTGCCACCCATACTGAATAATTGCAATTATAAAGGATTTATGTCTTCCTATGTTTTTCCATAAGAATACCTGCTTTGCACCTAGAAGCTATGTGTGTAGCAGAGTTCATGCTTTGGTTAAACATGGCTGCACTTTGGTTCATAGTTATACTTTAAAATACTAATGTCATGGTTCTGACAAATGCAGTACTTTAAGGAACTTCAAGGCATTGTTTACCTTAAAGAATCTTTTATTATACTTGCACAACTTCGGCAAGAACATACTGAAGCCAAAATCTGAATTCTCCTCCCCTGAACACGTCGTATCAAACACAATTCCCTCCCTTAATTAAACATCATAAATCACATTCTCTAATTAGTTTAGAATGCAAACTTTCCCTTCAGTTTAACAACCCACCAAATTCTTATCTTCTCTTATTACAAACAGTCTTGAGATACATTCTCCCTACTCCCCCCAGCATTCACTAATTCTAGATCTAAATGTAATATATGAGTTAAAGGAAGGCTATATCTCCCTATGTTGTCAGCAAGAACTTCCGATGTTAGCAGCATTGACAACTAATTCTAAGCAGTTTTTATAAAGAATAAGCCTTATATAAATTGAATAATATGTTATTCATAAGCTATATGCTATTCTACAATAGTGTGCAGTATTCTAAAAGTATACTTTAAGTTGGTGTATATAGTTTATCTCTATTCCTCCAGCTTACTACATCTCATTTCCTAAAACTACCTTAGCTAAGTGCCTCTGTATGCTTATTCCTTTAACAGAAATGGAAAATTACATGTACATTTCTTGTGTACCTCATATTATAAAGTATAATCAGACTTAGTACAGATATAATACCACATCAGAGTATAAGAAACAGAAAAAGAAGGGATCATGAAATTATATGCCGAATTACAATTGTACTGAAAAGGTTCTTTTTAAAACTAGTCTATGTTTGAACAAATCCCCCTTGCTGAAATGTAACAAAGCTTGCCATTTTTTCCTATAGCAGTTGTTTTGATTTCTCCTAGATGAAAAGCTTTGAAAATAGCTCATTGTGCTCATGACTGTTTTGGGAAGACTTCAGTTAAAGGATGTGACGTGCCTTTGTTGGAGACGAGGGAGTAGCCATTAAGCCGTGTGAGGCTGATCCCTGTGAAAAACCTCTTTGTTCACTGATCAGTCCCATATGGGCAAACGAATGTCAATGGATGTAATCAACAAGAAGCTCAGGGTTGAGAAAGGAAGCAGAGATAAGCTTGTAGTTTCCCACACCGTTTATATTAAACTGCTCCCCCTCCCCCATAGGCTTTCAAGTACGCATGAGCAGATAGGATTAATGTGAGGAGTTTGTTATTAGCGTTCAGCAGAAGTTGATGAAAGATGTTACACGTGAATGAAGTTCAGCATTCTTGAAAAACTAGGAATAAAGTTTGCCTTCCACCCAAGCTGTCTAGTTGATATTGTGGCTCCTGCTGCTTTATCTCTTGAGAACTGATGAGATTTCTCCAGGTACTATATTAATTCATTTTCTTAGATTAAATATAGAAGTAATTTGCAAAATGTACTTCTGGCACTGAAAAATAAACTTGTGATAGTTTAAAATAGACTGGTTTGATAACATTTATTACAAGTTTTTCTGCACCAAATGTTTATTTTAAAAAATACTTCTTTGGACATGAATGATAAGCATGCACCAAATAGTTTTTTTAAAAAAGCTGCTGTTTGAATTACTAATTTAATTCTAAAAAATGGGAGTTACCTTTTTCTTTTTTTCTCACTAATGTGCCTCTGAGAGGCCATGTTATCTAAAAGAAAGTTGATTGAATCATATTCATGCAATATGCTTAGACTGATGCAAACAGGAGGAGGATCTGTTTTACTTCATCGAAGAGGAATCTGTGCATGCATTGCACATGTGCAGGAGCTGCTTTTAACCAGACTTGGCTGACTGAGGCAAATAATCCCTGTGTCATTTGTTCAGTGACTCACCTGCAGGCTCTTCTCTTGTCAGCCTTGAAAGCTAGTCCAGACAAGAAGCACATCCAGAAGCAAAGCTCTAACTTTATTGTATGGTTATGTATATTGAAAGTACATTTCTCATTGACCTTTGCAGTCAATGACCTTTGCAGTCAATGACACTAGTAAGGGTCCCTTCTGAGACATTTGCCATACCCCCATTTCATCTTTGGGCTCAGCTCAGTTATGATCTAGTTCATGGCTTTTCCACCTGTCTCCCAAGCTCATTCCCACATACCATTAGAAAATTCCTCTCTTATTCATGTAATCATAATTTTATATACATTTCAAAATATATAATTTCATAAACAATGTGTGTCTCTGTGTGTGTGAGAGAGAGTGTGTGGGGGAATATGCTGCATCCATCTGTTGAAATATCTGTGGAACTTCTGTAATGTTTACCTGTAACTTTTCCAGGAGATTTTAGTAACATGCTAAGATAACCTTCAATAAATTAGAGAGCACTGAATTTTTTTTGTCTTGATCACTTTTATTGTGAGAAGGTACCTCTCTATGGATTGTGTCTGGCAAGCTATGTATTCAGGGAGATATGACATGGAAATGCCTATGGTGTGCATGTATTATGCCTACATTGACATTTATCTTCTAAAAACCTAGTAACATTTATGAATAGAGATTGGACAGCAAGGAGTTTTACAATTAGCAGCACATTTCAGTGCAATGCCTAGCAATCTTTTAGACTCTACTTTTAGCAATTCCAGGCAGCATGAGGAATGATAGGTTTTATTGTCAAGCACAGTGGGAAGCATCAATCTGCAAAAGGAGCAACACTCTAAAAGCAGGGGTGTCAAACTGCCAGCCCATGGGCCAGATGCGTCATGCCAAAACCGTGCCCACCCCAGATCTGGCAATGGGGAAAAAATTGCAACACGTCATGTGACATGGCAAGTTTGACACCCCTGCTCTAAAAGTCTTAATAAATTGAAAAACATTCCTATATGAGGAAATATGAAGTAATTTGTTTTATCTGGCAGAAGCATGGTAAAGAAATTAATCCCTCTTTCATCATTAAAAGATATCCATAAAAAAACTGAGGAAGAAAAAAAAAAGAAAAAACTTATTTTTCAACAGATTTCATAGACTGAGATCATCTCTGAACAAACTTTGAAGGTATTTAATATTTATAGCATGTCAACACAATTTCCAATTATCTGAATTTTTTCTAATATTGTCATGTTTTTCTCTAGTCTCAGATTTCTCATTCTCAGTATCTACAACTTGACTTTCCTGGAAGATATCATGGAGTGTTGTGCACATTTCTGGTAAATGAAACAAACATTTTCTTTATTAATTTACTAATGTCTCAGTAAAATGTGTAATCTGGCACAACTGCATTCTTATGAACATTAGATTTAATACTTTTCAATTTATTACACTCCAGTACAATATGGAAATCAGCAAAGAGGGTCACCATTATCTCCTTTAAAAAGCAACACATATAATTCAAAGAAAGCTGGCATAGTGACAGTGGAGTTAAATTAAATTAATTAAATTAATTAAATTAAATTAAATTAAATTACCGAGTGAAAAGCTACATATATGGGATCCTTGTTTGATTAGTCATTTTGTTTTATTTCATAGAACCTAATTATATATAGTTTTTATTCTCTACTTACTGAGTACTTTATCTGCATCTGCTTTAAAAAAATGTTAATACACAGATAAGAAAGAAACAAGAGAAAATAACCTCTAGTATAAACTATTGAAGCAACAAAAAGTGATCTCACAGGAATGAAGATGTAAGAAATAATAACAGTGTTTGCAGAAAAGCAAGCCTCTGGAATGGGACTGAGAGAGGCTTAACTAGCAGCAGAATTCTCTATCATTTACTATAGGCAGGGGTATCAAACTGGTGGTGCGCAGGCCATATGCATCGCACGCAGGCCATTCCAGCTCTGCAAAGACAAAAAAGGTTGCAATAGTCACAATATGTCGCATGACACAATCAAGTTTGACACCCGTGCTATAAGGAATTACAAATAGAGCCCCTGAGCTGCCTAAATTCAATAACTTCTCAAGGCTGCCATTTGTTCAGTTGTTGCAATCACTTCAGAAGGCACCGGTGAACTGCGCAGGCGTGGCAAACAATTGACAGCTCCTGGCTGTCAAAAACAGCCACCGCAGATTGGTCCTTGCCAGCAGCGGGAAACAGGCGCTGTTTGGATTAGCTACCAGCCCGCCAGCTGGGGTATAAAAGTAGGTGCTGTAAGTCTGTCAGCTGCCTGGTTCCTCACCAATAAAGGTTGTCAACTTAAGCCAGCTGTCTCGCGTGATCCTTACAAGAAGACATTACACTGGAGACGAAGGTGGGATTTACTGCTTCGCAAAGCTGAAGTCACTAGCCAGGGAAAGAGAATCTCTTCCGCTGGCCCAGAGCTAGTCACCACTGTAGTCACAGGGCGGGAAGTACAACTTCCTTAAAAACGCTTGCGAAGCAGTACCCCGGACCGGGACAGCATGGCCAACATCGGGCATATTTGTGAGTTCGACATTTGTCACCCGGAGTGTTGGGAGTCACACTGGGGCCAGGTCGAAGGGTTCCTGCTGTTAACAAAATCACGGACGATCCAAGGCAGCAGCACTCCTATGCCTCAGCGGGCCGGCCGTGTATGACGTGGCTGTTGGACTTTTCAGCCCTGAACCCATCGCCTCAGTACCATACGCAGAACTCACGGACAGACTCTGTAAACATTTCATGCCGACTAAATCTGAACTATTCTGGCGTGTAAACTTCGCGCGACGGTGCCAACTCCCAGACGAATCAGCCACTGACTTCATAGCAGGGGTCTGGCATGCCGCATGAAGATGCCGGTTCCTGGATCTAGAGGACCGGATCCACGACCAGACAGTCATTGGGCTTAAAGACGAATGACTGCAAAGGAAGCTGGTCACAAAGCCCACCTTGAGTCTGGCCGAGGTCACCATGGAAATCATGGCTTATGAGGACAGCCACCGTGAAACAACCAGACAACCAGGAAATGGACCGTTTGGGTCCATACACCAGGACGACATAGCCCCCAGCGACTTCGGGGAAAACAACGTCTTGACTGATGTGGATGCCGTCCAACAAAGGTTTGAAAAACTCCAGACCCGCCCGACAGTCGCGGGGGCCTGCCGAGCAACAAAACCGCCAGCAAAAACACCAATTACCCAAGGGGCATTCCACAAGAAAACCTGCCCAGATGTGCCAGCTGCAGGGGAAGCCACCCCAGAGCCACCTGCCATTTCCACAGTGCCAAATGCCACTGCTGTGGCAAAACCGGGCACTTCCGAGTCATATGCCGAATCCGGAACCGGGAGAACCTGCACGAGCTGGAGGTGACATCTGCAGGTATGAGACCGATAATGGCCAATAGAAAAAAGCCCCCTGGGTCCCCAGTACAAGCCGTAGATAGGAATAAGGGGTCACTGGCGGTCCATCAAGTACTAAAGCCTAAAGTCAAAATCAAAGTCCGGCTACATGGGGCCCCCTGCGAAATAGAGGTTGACTCGGAGCCTTCGGTCTCCCTCATTTTGTTAAAAACCTTCCGGGAGATTTGCAGCCGCAGCAAGCAGTAAATTCCTTTACAACCCACCCAAATACACCTAGCTGATTTTCAAAAAGCCCCTATCACACTTAAAGGGAAGGCCGAGATACGGGTGGAGTTTAAGCAATTCAAGAGATTTCTAACTATCTTATTTACCCAAGGGAACCGAACCAGCCTAATAGGCCTCAACTGGTTCGAGGCCTTAGGAATTGCCATAACAGGAGTTAATGCAACCCAGGCTGCAAGCCTAGAGGCCGTCTGCAATCAATTTGCAGACGTCTTTGACGGCTCAATAGGGAAATATACAGGTCCCCCAGTATCCCTCAAATTAAACCCAGAAATCTTACCTGTTAAAATAAAAGCCAAAAGGGTCCCGTTCGTGCTCAAAAGCAAAATTGAGAACGAACTGGACCGGCTAGTTAAACTGGGAGTTCTAGAACCTGTCGAGGGTGGTAATTGGGAAACCCTGATCATTACCCCAATTAAACCTAACGGCCAAATTAAAATTTGTGCCGACTATAAAGCCAACCCTAAACCGAGCATTGAATTCGCACACTTACCCAGTCCCAGCAGTAAAAGACGTCCTCGCGGCTATTCGATCTGGCGCCATCTTTGCTAAGCTGAACATGGTGCAAGCGTATTTACAGCTACCCATTACCCAGGAAACCGCAGATGCGCAGACCATCGTTACCCACTGTGGGGCTTTCAAAGTGAAGCGCCTTCAGTTTGGCATCTCAGCAGCCCTGGGAATTTTCCAGGAAATTATGGAAAAAACCCTTAAAGGAATTCCCGGGGTCTGCCCTTACTTCGATGATATACTGATAGCAGGTGAGTCAGAAGTGGATCTAGCGGACAGATTGTGTGACGTTCTAGGCAGATTCAGAACAGCGGGGCTCAAACTAAAAAGAGATAAGTGCTCCATAGGAGTACCCTCTACCGAATTCTTGGGATATAAGATCGACTCCCAAGGAATTCACCCCACCAACGCTAAAATCAAAGCTATTAAATCCACCCCCACTCCAAAAAAACAAACAGGAATTGCAAGCCTTTTTGGGACTGCTAAACTTTTATCATACATTCTTGCCCCATAAGGCAATGATTGCAGAACCCCTTCATAGGTTGCTTGACAAGGGAACCCCCGGTCCTGGCCTCCTCGGCATGACACCAGTTTCCAGCACCTAAAAAACCTACTCACGAATAACTCCACTGTAACACTCTTCAGGGAAGAACTGCCCCTATGTATAGCATGCGATGCTTCCCCATACGGGATCGGAGCAGTTCTAAGTCACTTGACGGAGAATGGAACTCAAAAGCCAATTGCATTTTACTCTAGAACACTTTCAAAACCTGAGTGCAATTAAGCTCAAATAGACAGGGAGGCTCTGGCAATCGTTGCCGGTGTGAAAATATTTCACGACTACCTTTATGGACAGCATTTTACAATCTTCACGGACCACAAACCGCTGTTAGGAATATTCACATGGGATAAGCAGACGCCCCAAATTCTGTCTTCTCAAATTTTAAGGTGGTCTACCTTTTTATCTGCTTATTCGTTCAAAATGTTCCACAAGCCAGGGAAGGAAATGGGTCATGCTGACGGGCTAAGTAGACTACCCATACCTATAAATGACCACGACCCTGCCCCAGCTGGAAACATTCTAGCAATTTTAGAGTTACCAGAATGCCCATTATCCGCAAAAGATATAGCCAACGCCACAACTACTGATAAGACCATTAGCAGAATACTAAACTGGGTCACCTCCAGGTGGCAAGCGAAATGCCCGGGACCGGAGTTCCAGGCATATTTCTCCAGGAGACAGGAACTGTCATCCCATCTTGGGTGCGTACTATGGGGAAATAGGGTCGTTGTCCCTGACAAACACAGAACAAAGGTTTTGCGCACACTGCATGAAGGACACCCAGGGACAGTAAAAATGAAGGCATTGGCTAGAAGCTACGTTTGGTGGCCAGGCATAGATAAAGACATGGAGGCACATGTGGCCGGATCTACCCCTGCCAGCAGGCTAGACCAGCACAACTGCATGCCCCAGTCCACAAATGGGAGGCAACCAAAAATCCTTGGTCCCAGGTACACTTAGATTTTGCAGGACCCTTCCAGGGACAGGTATTTCTGATAGCGGTAGACAGCTATTCCAGGTGGCTAGAGGTCGTGCCTATTAGCAGCACGACTACGGCTGCCACAGTACAGATACTTAGGGGGCTTTTTGCCACACATGGCCTTCCTGATGCAGTGGTCTCGGATAATGGCCCCCAATTTACTTCCCGTGAATTCCAGATTTTCACCATGGAGAACTCTATTAGGCATGTCATGTCGGCTCCGTTCCACCCCTCGTCTAATGGCTTGGCTGAGGTTATGGTGAAATCCACAAAAGATGTGCTACGGAAAATCATCATGGAGAACTGGCACCGCAGGTTAGCCCAATTCCTACTAGCCCAACACACCACCCCCTGCACGGCTACAGGGAAGTCACCAGCAGAACTACGTTGGGGATGATGCCTAGTAACCAGACTTGACAGATTACACCCCGACAGAGCAACAGCAGAACCTGAACAACCCCTTGAATCCATTTGTTCCCTCCCCCATAGTTTCTTGCCCAAACGGTTTGTCTGTTTCCCAAGGTTCTGTGTGGAAGGGGTTGTAATTGAGCAGACTGGACCCTTATCATACATTATTGACACTGGCAATGACTGCCACATACGTCAGCATATCGACCAACTATGGCAGCGCAGCACTCAGAACATGGAGGAAAGGAACAGCGAGTCACTTCCAACACCAAGCACAGCTGCCGGAACGAACAAACCCCACACACCCCGCATCACATCCTCAATAATCACAACCAACAACGGAAAACAAGGACCTCCAGAGCCGGACCCAAGACAAGTAATTTCGCATCCAGAACAGGGGGAAGGGGAGCATAACACGGCAACACCCCTCCGCCGTTCAAAAAGAACCAAGAAACCCCCAGCCTACTTAAAAGACTACGAGTGGGCACCCAATTAAAATAGCAACCAACAAGGGGTAAACCCACCAGTTCAGGGGAGGGATAAGGGGTGTTATGTATTAAATGTTATACCGTTATGTATTGATGCCACAATATTATTGTGTAAATAGTTATGAGGTAAAACCAGACGGGAACACGCGGCAGCTTTGACAGCTGTCAAAAGCTGATGAGAGTTAATGCGCAGGCGCAACAGCTTAACAGCTCTCAGCTGTCAAGGCACCGGCGAACTGCGCAGGCACGGCAAACAGTTGACAGCTCCTGGCTGTCAAAACCAGCTGTCGCCGATTGGTCCTTGCCAGTAGCGGGAAACAGGCGCTGTTTGGATTGGCTACCAGCCCGCCAGCTGGGGTATAAAAGTAGGTGCTGTAAGTCTGTCAGCTGCCCGGTTCCTCACCAATAAAGGTTGTCAACTTGAGCCAGCTGTCTTGCGTGATCCTTACAAGAAGACATTACACTTACTGGTACTCCTCAATTTATGACCACAGTTGAGCCCAAAATTTCTGTTGTTAAGTGAATTTTGCCCCATTTTACAATCTTTCTTGCCATAGTTATTAAGTGAATTACTGCAGCTGTTAGATTAGTAACATGATTGTTAAGTGAATCTGGCTTCCCCATCGATTTTAATTTTATTTTATTTATTTATTTTATTTTAATCCCATTTATATCCCGCCCTTCTCCAAAGACTCAGGGCGGCTTACAATTTAAGCACAAACCAATGTGCTTAGCAATAGCCTTCATTTTATGTATATGCCTGCTTATTAGGGCTTTCGGCCCCCGCCAAGCGGCATTATTACAAAGTCAGCTTATTGCCCCCAACAATCTGGGTCCTCATTTTACCTACCTCAGAAGGATGGAAGGCTGAGTCAACCTTGAGCCTGGTGGGATGCGAACCTGAAGTTTACAAAAGGTGATCACATGAACTCAGGATATTGCAATCATCATAAATATGAGTCAGTTGGCAAGCATGTGCGTTTTGATCACATGACCATAGGTATGCTGCAATGGTTGTAAGTGCGAAAAAGTCACTTTTTTGTTGTGACTTTGAAAGATCACTAAACAAAATGTTGTGAGTCGAGGACAACCTTTATTTATCCAAAAGAAAGATCCTAATCTTAATAACAAATCAAGTGGGAAAGGTGACCAACTCAACTTCCCACTGATATATGGTTTGGAAGCAAAACAATTACACCCTCCAGGTGTAAAGTGAGTTGGTTTTGTTTCGTTTTACAGATTAAACTCCCTTTTTACAATCTTTCATAAATTCAAGAAAGGCCTATGAGGTACAAAGAAAGCAATTTTGTTATTCTAAACTCAGTTACTTCACTAATAGTATATTAGTCTACTGGAAGCAGTGCAGCTCCCAGTCAAATGGGCAACAAGTTAATTTTTAGACATTTAAGCATTCCACAATTTCAAACATATTATTTCAAATGAAGCCCTTTGGAGATACTCTCTCTGCATTTCCAAAATGCATATTTTGTCAGGCATAGATTACTTCCATCTTTAAAATACTGACAGCATCTTCTTGGAAAAATTCATGAAAAGCAACAGTTGCAGATAAGCATAAAGACATCAAACCAGAAATGCCTTTGAAAGATAGCTTTTTTAGAGAACAACCTTAGATAATGATTGAAAGACAAATGATATTGAACTTCTGATACTTTTGTAACTTTGACAACATTTACTGAAAAAACTAGATCGGGGTGTTATACTGGTGGCCCGTGGGCCAGATGCGTCATCCGGAAGCCGCACCCACCCCACTGCAGGCAATGGCAAAACAGTCCCGATACGTCTTGCAATGTCACGTGACTTTGCAAGTTTGACATGTCTGAACTAGATGATCTTCAGCAAATCCTGTCTATAACGCATGAAAAACTCTTCTACTACTTTAATAGATTTGATTTCCCCAACTTCTTTAGATGGCTAGAAAACAAGGAAGTGCATTGAGTCCTTCCATAACACTTTCTGAGATCCGAAGACCTGAAGCCACTATCAAATATATTACATGTTTTTATATAACACTATCATATAATTTTCATCATTTCAATATTCCATTAATTATAAATTTATTTGTAGATTGTACTGACAATTTTTAAAATTTATTTTTATTTTTAGCTATTTTATATTACATTATATTTTATAATATTTCTTTTTATCATTGATTTTACACAAGGTCAGGGGAATTCTAACACTAATTCTAACACTAATTCTAACACTAATTCTAACACTCACAATGAGATCATTAAAAATTTCATCACTTATCTCATACTGAAATAAAGATTACTGCTACAGTTCATGGGGTGTTGATTTAATGATATTTGGAATAACATTATAATACAACTTTAATTTGACCATTTTAGCAAGAGCTGCATGAAGTAATATGTTAAAATATACCCTGTATATTTGTTACTATGGTTTCTGACTTTGCCTCTTCTGTTTTCTTATGTTCACTATGGGTGGCAAATGAATTAATTTAATCCATACTTGAGATTCAAAAATTACAGTTTACTGAATGGTGCAATGCAGCCTATAATGTTTTTAAAAAGTGTATTAGGGGAAAGAATTCTTTATGGAAATATAAAACATCATTTGATTGAAAACTTCAAAAAATCTCTATCTTGGGCAAAAGTGAAGAGAAAAAACTTGCTTGGAGAACTTCACTGTTCCATGCTAGTAGTGAACATCTAAGACATTTGTGTTTTAGCAATCCACAGCTGAAACTCATCCCAAATATTCTTTAAATCCTTAAGTTCAGATGGTCTTTTTCTACCTGATGTGGCTTTACTGCTTTCTAGTCTGATGCATTCTGATTTCAATAAGAAAATGTGGGACAATACTTTCTGATTACTTTCAGGCATCAAAAACAAACAAACAAAAAAAAACCACCAGGTCTCTCTGTTTACATTAATGTTTACATTAATGTCCTTGAGACTGAAGAATAGCATATTCCTTTGATACAATTTACTCCATTGTTGGTTTCTACAGTTTTATAGCCATCTATAAATTTTATTATGTATGAAGAACAGCCTTCCTTGAGATCTTCCTAAAATGTCTAACTGTTCTGTCATCTTTTTAGGAGATACCCAGTTTTAGTTCTAATTTTGTACCTTGTACTGAAGCCAAGTGAATCTCATGCCTTGATTAGCTACAAGCCCAATATTGTAATCTTATTGGCTGATGATCTAGGCATTGGGGATCTAGGCTGCTACGGAAATACTACAATGAGGTAAAATCTTTCATACCAATGCTGTATTTTATTTATTCATTTATTTATTTGATTGATCCAAGTGCATGAAATATTTGGAAAGTTTATAGTGACATAATGTATAATTGGAAAAAAGATCACTAAGTAATATGCTCTTTCTATACACAGCATAGGGACGCGGTGGCTCAGTGGGTTAGGACGCTGAGCTTGTCGATCAGAAGGTCGGCAGTTTAGCGGGTCGAATCCCGAGTGCCGTGTAGCAGAGTGAGCGCCTGTTACTCGTCCCAGCTTCTGCCAACCTAGCAGTTCGAAAGCATGTAAAAATGCAAGTAGAAAAATAGGGACCACTACAGTGGGAAGGTAACAGTGTTCTGTGCACCTTTGGCGTCTAGTCATGCCGGCCACATGACCACGGAGATGTCCTCGGACAAGCGCTGGCTCTTCAGCTTTGAAACCGGAGATGAACACCCGGCCCCTAGAGTCGGAAACGACTAGCACGCATGTGCGGGGGAACCTTTACCTTTACGTTTATACATAGCATATTAGTAGATAAATATTGATAATCTATAGGCATCGATATTAGGAATTGTAAAAAAAAATTATACTCTCAGTATAAGACTATTATATGTATTTACTTGATAAAAAATTATGGGTTTTCCCTGTAAATTTTAATTGTAAATTAAATTAATTAGAGCTGATCAGCTTTTATCCCATGATGGGAATCGAAACAGCTGTTGAAACAGATCCTGCAGGGCAGGGGTCTTCAAACTTGGCCCTTTTATGACTTGTGGACTTCAACTCTCAGAATTCTGGGATTTGAAGTCTACAAGTCATAAAAGGGCCAAGTTTGAAGACCCCCTGCTGCAGGGGCTTTTTACATGGCATCTATCTGCACTGCCTTCATATCCAAAGATCACCAAATGTTAGCCACTGCTTCCAAAGGAATATAATCTTTATTATTAGCTTTTTCTATTGTACAGAATTTCTGTCTCTGTTTCACCTCCATTACCCAAGTTGTCTCATTGCTGGAAGAGTGGTCTAACAAGCATGTTCATATGCATACTTGTATGTTTCTAGATTTAAGTAAATTTTGACACATGCAAGAATGCTCTGTTTTTACAATGGGATAACTGGTTTCTGTCTGTCCCCCCTACAACTATTTGATTGAAACATGTGTTGACATCTTTTCTTAGGACTCATAATATTGATCGGTTAGCAAAAGAAGGAATAAAACTTATTCAGCATATTGCTGCAGCACCCCTTTGCACACCAAGCAGAACTGCTTTCTTAACCGGAAGATATGCAATCCGATCAGGTTTGTTATCATATTTAAATCTCAAGTGGAAACTATTAGACATAATAGTGGAAAATCATTTGTATATGGAATATTAATGTCTTGTGGTAAGTAAAGGTTGGGCTAAATAATTAGTTGAGCTACACCATATATTCCAAGAAGGAACAGCTTTCCACAAATTAGTACCCTCCCAATGTTTTAGTTTACAATTCCAAAATATGTAACCCAGCCTATCTGGAAGGTTGTTGAAGAATAATTAAATTTACTGTTTTTCTCCTTTTTCACCAAAGTTTTCAACATTAATTGTCATAGCTCCGATAGATGAAACCCATCAAAGAAATTTAAGGCAAGAATTCTTCCTTAGAAAACATTTTATTCAGGAAGTATCGGCACTACATAGTAGAACCCAAAACTAGATTCCCTTCTCCCAGATACAAAGTAACAAGTTGCAAGTTCCACCCCAACAAAGCAGTCATAAATCACATTCTCCAATTAGCCTGGAGTGCAGGCTGTCTCCCCAGCTCCTCAGCCCACCAAAACATTATTGTTTTGTATCCTTGAGTTCCCACAGAGCTGCATTATTATTATGGTTAGCTGAGCTCAAGCATTCTCCCCATTGCCCCTTCCACACCTGATTTCTAAACAGAAAAAAAAGCATGTTAAAAGCAAAGTAAAAATGGCTGCAATTTCCATCAGTTGTCAGAGCAGGAACATCCATTGTTACAGCATTGACATCTGGCTCCCCTTTACAAAAAGGAAAAATCCTGCAATTCAAACAAAAACATAGGTTAGAGGTTGCCTCTTGATTTATTAGGGTGTTTATCATAGAAGTTATGAATGAGCCTGTTGGCTTTTACATCACTAGATTTTACCCAAGTGACCTCAGATAATGGGTATCTTTTCCACTGTACTAAATACTGCAACTTTCCCTTGTAAAGTCTAGAATCAAGAATACGCTTCACTTCATAATGAGTCTGTCCGGCTACCACCAGCAGGCCAGGTGCCTTCTTAGAGAGAGGTTGTAGAGTAGAACCCCAAAAAGGATTCAATAGGCTAGAGTAAAACACAAGGTAGACTTTCCCTAAGAGTCTGGGAAGCTTTAACTCCATCGTAACTGGATTTATGATCCTTATGATGGGAAAGGGACTGAGGTATTTCGGTCCCAATTTCTTACTAGACAACTTGAGTCATAAATATTTTGTGGATATGTAAACTTTTTCCCCAACCTGGAATGACCTTTGGGGAGCCCTCTTTTTATCCGCTTGTTTTTTATATGTCTCGGAAGCCTTTTTCAGAACAAGTTTCATTTTCTCCCAAACCTCTCCCCACCCCTTCACCCACTGGTCAAGAGTTTGGGAAGCAGAGGGTCCCTGAGGATACTCAGATATTGGGTTGAATTCTTTTCCCATGGCAATTTTAAAAGACGTAAAACTGGTGCTACTGTGAACAGTGTTGTTATAAGCCACCTCTGCGAAAGGAGGAGGTCAGTCCAGTTCATTTGCTGATAATCCACATAGGATCTGAGGTACAGCTCCACCATTGAGTTCACTTTTTTAGCTGCCCCACTTCTAGGTAGTGTCAGTTTAGCAGAGCCCAATGGATTGCAAAGGCTTCCTTCTCTCACACAGCCCATATTCTCTGGCAGTTGGTGAACTTTTTTGAGGTGTAGGCACAGGGCTGCAGAACCCCCTCATGGTTCTTTTGCAATAGTACAGCTCTGATAGCTATGTTGCTGGCATTGGCTTGAATAACAAAAGGCTTCTTGGGGCAGGGGTGCTTTAGGACTGGCTCGACTGCAAATAGCCTTTTCAGATTCTCAAAAGCAGTTTGACAGTTCATAGTCCATGTTAGCGGCTTGCCCAGTCACAGCTTTTCCCCATCTTTGCATGTTTTTAAGAAATCTCTGAGAGGTAAAGCAATTTTGGTAAATGAGGGGATGAATTGTTGGCAAAAGTTCGCAAACTCCAGAAAGCTTTGAAGCTGTTTACAAGTCTTTGGGGGGTTGCCATTCAATTACGGCTCTCACTTTCGCAGATCCATTTCAATACCCTCACTGGAAATTCTGTAGCCCAAATAATCCAGTCAGGTCTGATGGAATTCACACTTTGACAATTTAACATATAGTTTGGCATTCAATAATTTCTTTAACACCTCTCGCACTAGCTTTACATGGTCAGTTATGTCATTGCTGTATATCAGGATGTCATCAAGGTACACCAAAACCCGGGGACTTCCGGTGGCAACACTGTGCCGAATGGTGGCTTTTCTCTGGCTGCCCATCCTGAGGCTTCATTAGATCCGTGGAGACGGTGACAATCAGCTGTCCTGTTGCTCGTAAACTTCCCCCTCAGGAGAAGAGGGGGAGGTGAGCTTTCCTTGGGTAGTGGTAGAGCTCCCCAAGACCTCCCAGAATTATCTGGGGGTCGGTGGGTGAGAGCTCCCACAGAGCCCGAGGCGTTCTCCGAGTCCAGGACGCCTTTGCTCTGAAGCAGGGGTGAAGCCAGATGCTGCATCCACATCTGCAGATTATGATTGCTTTTAAAGCAGACAGAGCTGACCAGGAGGAGTAAAGTTGCAAGTATCCAGAACTTTAACTCGGGGTGCTTTAATCTTCCCCATACATAAATTTGATTTTGAAAGAGAAAAGATCGCACCGAAATGTTTTTTTTTTTTTTTTGAAAGAATAAAGTACGGAGATTCTGTCAAAATTTAAAAATTATATTGGATTTTAGAGTTTTAAAGTTTCTTTTCTTTTTTAATTATTATTAAGGGTTCCTTTTTGGGATTTTATTTTTATTCCGAAGTGCAGAGGGAAAGTGAAAGTGATAAGAGAAAGTGAATTGTAGCAAGTTGGAAAATGGCTTCAAGATGGCAGGCAGTTCCTGCTGTTTCTAAAACCTCAATTTCTTCTCCTGTAATACAACCTGCAACACAATCCACTTCAAAGCCCAGATCCCCTCCACCCTCTCCTCCACCACCAGCACTTACACTTAAAGACCTGCAGGATGCTTTGAAGCTGCAGGCACAAGAAATGACCCATCAAATAAAGGAAGAAGTAGCTGATCTTCTTGAGTGTAAAAATAGAGATGAGAGAAGACATTTTGTTTGCATTTCAAGGGCTGGCTGCACATATTGAACGTTTAGATGATCATGTGGATGAAGTTGTGGAAAATAGTGAAAAACTTGAAAACAGAATTGCTAAAACAGAAAATAAAATTGATAAAACTGAGGATGAGGTGATTTTTTCACAATATAAAGAAATGGAATTTGCTTTGAGAATAAGGGGGTTAAAAGAAAACCCTCGAGAGGATTTACAGGAAGAGGTGATTAAAGTCATTGCTCCCATCTTGGGATGGGATCCTAAGGAGTTATTAAGGGAGGTGGAAAAAATTTTCAGGGTCAATTCTTGGATTGCGAGGCAGAAAAATTTACCTAGAGATGTGGTGATCTATTTTTCTAAGAGGTCACTTCGAAATGCAATCATCCAGGCCTTTTATCAACAGAGATTTCAAATTGCAGGTCAAGATATTATAATTTTGAAAGAAATACCTCCTAAAATGTTGAAAAAAAGGAAGGATTTTGGTTTTTTGTCTGATGAGCTTAAAAATCGACAAATTCAGTTCAGATGGGAGATACCTATTGGAATAGTGGTAAATTATGCAGGGACACGATATAGACTTAATATGATCGTAAAGGCAAAAGATTTTTATACCTATGTCCTGAAAGCAGGTTCACCACCATCTCCATTACTCAAAAGAGTGAAAGAAGATAAACAACAAGTTGAAGGCATCAGCACAGTTTGTTGGAGAGGCACAATTGGCTGAATCTACTGAACAGAGTTTGCTGTTAAAGGGTGATCCAAAAGAGCAGAGAATGATGCGTGCTGCACACAAATGGAAAGAAAAGGAGCAACTGAAACAGAAGATGAACTCTGGGCCTATGATACAAGGCCCTGTTACTATGGAGCCGGTGGGAGGGGTGCGACCGAAGAGACCAACTGCGGATCTTCAGGTGGCATTCCAGAGGTTCCATGGAATGTTAATGATTTAAACTCACTGCAAAAAAGAAAGAAAGTGTTTCACTACCTGAAGCAACATAAAAATGATATTTTTTGCTTACAAGAAACTCATATTTGTGCAAAAGATCAAAAGTATTTGATTAATTCCCAGTTGGGACTACATTTTATAGCATCTGCTCCAGATAAAAAGAATGGGGTGGTTATTTATCTAAGAAGAGACATATCTGCTACATTAATTGAGTCTGATCCACAGGGAAGATACGTTATTATTGAACTATTGCTACAAGGCAAGAAAATTCTCATTATTCGATTATATGCTCCTAATCAACAGCAAAGAAAGTTTTATAAGTTTTTACATGATAGATTAACTCAATTGGACTATAAATCTGTTATTTTGATGGGTGATTGGAATGGTGTTTTGGATTCAAGCAAGGACAAGAAGGGGTCTTTTAAAAATTCTCCTAATTATTCTAGATTACCTAAAGGTTTTTTGACTTGAAAGATGACTTGACATTAAGAGATATTTGGCGGGAGCGAAATTTGGAGGACAGAGATTTTACTTTTTTTTTGGACAGGCATCAATCGTTTTCTAGAATTGATTTTTTTTAATTACTGGTGATCTTATTTCCAGAGTCAAGAATGTCAAGATTTTTCCTAGAACATTGTCGGATCATAGTCCTGTATGGATGGAGCTACTTAGGGAAGATGGGATCAGAAGATCTTGGAGATTGAATGAAAATTTATTTAGATATGATGTACTTTCAGGGAAATGTAAAGATTATTTGAAAGAGTTTTTTGTTTTGAACATGCATAAAGGAACACCAATTGACATGGTTTGTGATGCTAGCAAAGCTTATATGAGGGGGATTCTGATTCATATGAATAATAGTCATAGGCGTAAGCAGATGCAAAAACGTAAAGAATTGGAAGAAGAGATTAAATTGAAGGAGAAAGCTTTTATTTTGAATCCATCAGATAAGCGATTAAGGATTTCAATAAATTTGTTGAAACAGCAATTTAATATGTTAATGGCGGATCAGGTTGCAACTAATTTGCGATATGCGAAACATAATACTTTCTGTAATGCAAACAAGCCTGGTAGGTGGTTAGCTTATCAATTAAGGAAAAAACAGAAGTCACATACTGTAGAGAAAATAGAATATAAGGGTAAAGAAATATATCAACAAAATTTGATTAAAAAGGGTTTTTTGGATTTTTATGAAAAGTTATATGCTAGTGAGAATATACAAGCTTTAGATATAGATAAATACTTACAGGAAGCACATATTCCTATGCTTTCATATGAACAACGGGAAGGGATGAATTGTTCAGTCACTTCTGAGGAAATTATATTAGCAATTAAACAGTTAAAAGTGGGTAAGGCTCCTGGTACAGATGGCTTAACAGCAATTTATTATAAAACCTTACTTGCAGAGATGGTAGAACCTTTAAAGGAACTATTTAATAATATTCAGGCTGGAGGGGAGGTGCCTCCATCCTGGAGAAGGGCTTTTATATCATTGATCCCAAAGGAGGATCAAGATCTTACTCAGCCTAAGAATTATAGACCTATATCGCTTTTAAACACAGATTATAAGATTTTTGCAAAAATACTGGCAAATAGATTAATGTTAGTTTTGAAACAAATGGTTCATACTGACCAATCTGGATTTATAACTGGAAGATATATGAAATATAATGTAAGACAAATAGTTAACTTAATTGAGTATTTGGATAAGAATAACCAAGTCCCTGCGGCATTGATATTTTTGGATGCTGAAAAAGCTTTTGATCAGTTGAACTGGCAATTTCTATTGAAAGTTGTGGACAAGATGAATTTTGGAGATAAATTTTTGCAATCTATTAAGGCCATACATCAACAACAATCGGCTCAAATTATAATTAATGGGGGATTAACAGATGCATTTAAAATTGAAAAAGGTACAAGACAGGGGTGTCCCCTGTCACCATTATTGTTTGTCTTAACATTGGAGATTTTATTGATTAAAATTCAGGAATCAACTAAAATAAAGGAAATAAAAATAAAGCAGAATGACTGTAGGTTAAGAGCATTTGCGGACGACTTGGTTGTTACATTATCCCAACCGATTCAATCGGTTATAGATTTGATGGAAATCATAATTCAATATGGGAAAGTTTGGGGTTTTAAGGTAAATAATAATAAGACTAAAATATTATCTAAAAATATGACTATGAATGAAAAGGAAATGTTAGTAAAATTGACAGGTTATGAAATAGTGAAAAAGATTAAATATTTGGGAGTATATATTGCAGCTTCTAATGCAGGGGTGTCAAACTCAGTTTCATTGAGGGCCACATCAGCGTTATGGTTGCCCTCGGGGGGCTGGCTGGGCGTGACCAGGTGGGCGTGGCCAGGTGGGCGTGGCCAGCTCAATGCTGCTCACTCAGCGCAGCTTACTCGAAATGCCTGGGTCAGGAGAGAACAAGTTGCACCAGCTAATTTGATGTGGGGACATCTCATTGCCCCACAAGCTCTTCACCTCCCCAAACATCTGCAGCCAAGCATGTGCAGAGGATGGAAAGGGCCTTCTTCCCAAGCCCAGGCATGATTGGTAGTTTGTTAGCTCAGATGTAGATAGCCTCCTAGTCTCCAAGCTTGGAGAGAGAGAGAGAGAGAGAGAGAGAGAGAGTTCCTTCTTCTGCCTTGACAGATCTCTGGAGATCAAGAGGAGGCAGGGAGCAGCACTTCCCAGTCCTGCATGAGGGAGGCTGGCTCTTCTTGAAAGGGAATCCCCATTTCCACTCATGCGTGGTAAGGATGCTGGCTTGTTGGAGCAGCCTTCCCTCATGCAGCTTCCCTGCCACCTTATGCTCCTCTCCAGAGATCTTCCCTCAGCAGCGGCAGGCAAAGTAGCTCAGCAGAAGAGCTGGAGCGGTGAGCAAAGACGCCCAGCCCGGATCCTGCAAGGCCCCGGCCGAGACGCGGCCCCAGCAGTGGAGCTGCTCCGGTTCCTCTGCCGGGCTTGTTTCGCATGCGAGCTACTTTGCCTGACGCTGCTGAGGGCGAGCAGAGGCGCCCAGCCCAGATCCTGCAAGGCCTGGCCGAGACGTGCCCCCAGCAGTGGAGCTGCTCCAGCTCCTCTGCCTGGCTTGTTTTGCATGCGAGCTACTTTGCCTGACGCTGCTGGGGGTGCGTATCGGCCGGGGCCTTGCAGGATCCAGGCCAGGCACCGCTGCTTGCCCTCAGCAGCACCTGGCCCAGAATCGCATGCGAAACAAGCCCAGCAGAGGAGCCGGAGCAGCGAGCAGAAGCGCCCGGCCTGGATCCTGCAAGGCCCCAGCCGAGACGCGCCCCCAGCAGCATCAGGCAAAGTAGCTGGCACGCGAAAGAAGCCCGGCAGAGGAGCCGGAGCGGCTCCGCTGCTGGGGGTGCGTCTCGGCCAGGGCCTTGCAGGATCCAGGCCGGGCACCTCTGTTTGCCCTCAGCAGCACCTGGCCCAGAATCGCATGCGAAACAAGCCCGGCAGAGGAGCTGGAGCAGCGAGCAGAGGCGCCCGGCCTGGATCCTGCAAGGCCCCGGCCGAGACGCGCCCCCAGCAGCATCAGGCAAAGTAGCTCGCAAGCGAAAGAAGCCCGGCAGAGGAGCCGGAGCGGCAAGCAGAGGCGCCCGGCCCGGATCCTGCAAGGCCTGGCTGAGATGCGCCCCCAGCAGCGGAGCCGCTCCAGCTCCTCTGCCAGGCTTCTTTCACGCACAGGCTCCTCTGCTGGGCACTGCTGAGGGCGAGCAGAGGCGCCCGGCCCGGATCCTGCAAGGCCCGGCCGAGACGTGCCCCCAGCAGCGTCAGGCAAAGTAGCTCGCATGCAAAACAAGCCCGGCAGAGGAACCAGAGTGGCTCCGCTGCTGGGAGTGCGTCTCGGCCGGGGCCTTGCAGGATCTGGGCCGGGCGCCTCTGCTCGCCGCTCCGGCTCCTCTGCCGGGCTTGTTTTGCATGCGAGCTACTTTGCCTGACGCTGCTGGGGGCGCGTATCGGCCAGGGCCTTCCAGGATCTGGTCCGGGCGCCTTTGCTTGCCCTCAGCAGCGCCCAGCAAAGTAGCTCACACGCGAAACAAGCCCAGCAGAGGAGCCGGAGCACTCCGCTGCTGGGGGCACGTCACAGCCGGGCCTTGCAAGATCCGGGCTGGGCGCCTCTGCTCGCCCTCAGCTGCGCGCGAAACAAGCCCGGCAGAGGAACCGGAGTGGCTCTGCTGCTGGGGGTGCGTCTCGGCCGGGGCCTTGCAGGATCCAGGCCGGGCGCCTCTGTTCGCCGCTCCGGCTCCTCTGCCGGGCTTGTTTCGCATGCGAGCTACTTTGCCGGGTGCTGCTGAGGGCAAGCAGAGGTGCCCGGCCCAGATCCTGCAAGTCCCTGGCTGAGACGCGCCCCCAGCAGCGTCAGGCAAAGTAGCTCGCACGCGAAACAAGCCCGGCAGAGGAGCTGGAGCAGCTCCGCTGCTGGGGGCGCATCTCGGCTGGGCCTTGCAGGATCCGGGCTGGGCGCCTCTGTTCGCCCTCAGCAGCACCCAGCAAAGGAGCCATCTGTGGCTCTTTCTCTGGCCGCCTCAAGTCTGCCTTCCTGCCTGGGTACCTCTCCCCCTCATGGCTGGGTGTTGCTCGTCCTCCCCCCAGCATCCCACCTCACTCCCTCCTACCTCCTCCTCCTCCACTTTTTTTTTTGGAGCTGCAGAAGACTAATGAGCTGCAAATGGTGCTGGGCTCCACCAGCCCACGTGTACTTGCCTCCTACTAGCAACTGCTCACCCGGGCTGGATTCAATCATGTGGCGGGCCGTTTGTGGCCCGCGGGCCTTGTGTTTGACATGTCTGTTCTAATGTGAAATTATATAAGAATAATTATGAGATGTTATGGTTAAAAGTACAAAAGGATTTAAATAATTGGAAAAAATTACAATTATCTTTGTTGGGAAAAATTGCAGCTGTTAAAATGAATGTTTTACCAAAGTTTCTCTTTTTGTTTCAAATGATACTTATTTTGAAAAAGGATGCTAATTTGGATGATTGGCAAAAGGGTATTAATAAATTTATCTGGGCAGGGAAAAAACCGAGAGTTAAACTTAAGATTTTAGAAGACGCTCGGGAAAGAGGGAGACTTAAGGTGCCTTACCTGAAATTATATAATGATGCAGTGGTTTTAACACTGGTTGGTGATTGGCTTAATT
Source organism: Daboia siamensis (assembly GCA_024449315.1). NCBI lineage: Eukaryota > Metazoa > Chordata > Lepidosauria > Squamata > Viperidae > Daboia > Daboia siamensis. Next base: position 904,031 of record JAKJMR010000623.1, read on the forward strand.
TAACAAATAATACTTTATCTTGAGGGATGGGACTTATTATATGGGTGGCATGCATATTTGATTTATGATAAACAAGTTGACAAAGCTTTTAAATCTCATATTTTAAGAAGTGCTTTATTGCGTGTTTGGAAAAAGTATTATTATAAGTTGAATTATAAAATACCAATTTGGGAGATTCCTGGACACGCAATAGAGGGTGTATCTATGGGTGTGAATTTAGATATGACTTCTTATAAGCAATTACTTAGACTGTTAGGGAATGATTGGCAATTAAGGTCGATAGCCGAGTTAAAACAAGAAAATATCGTACAGTCTTGGTTTCAGTATACCCAATTGCAAGCTAGGTGGAAGTTAGATCAGAAGGTTGGTTTGACACTGATGGATGAAAATTTGGTAAAACAGATTAAAGGTCAAACTCGAGTGCATATAAAGAGAATTTATAATGCTTTAATAGAATTAGATTCGGAAACGGAATTGGTGAAAGACTGCATGGTAAAGTGGGCTCAAAATATTCTAGAATCGATCCCATTGGATGTTTGGGAGGTAATTTGGGTTAGAAATGTAAAATTTACTCAAGCCCAAAACTTAAGAGAAAATTTTTATAAAATGTTTTATAAATGCATTTGGATCCTAAAAAGCTGTCTTGTATGTATTCCAACTTACAGCCCAAATGTTGGAGATGTGGTAGTTTGGACGCTACTTACTTTCATATCTGGTGGACTTGTAGAAATATAAAAGGTTTTTGGATTAAAATTTAGTGGAACATTCAAAAGATTTTCAAGAGAAAGATAAAGTTTACTCCACAATTATTTTTATTGGGTGTTATTACAGATTGTGATACTAAAGAAATTAATTTGATGTTGAATTTGATAACAGCTGCAAGGTTATTGGTAGGGCAATATTGGAAGAAGGATTGCCTGCCTACTATAGAGGAATGGACGCTTAAAGTGTCAAATTTAGCAGAAATGGCTAAGATTTCTGCTTACTTGAAGGACATTCACAAGAAAGATACATTTCGGTTTGGAGAAGATGGATAGATTATATTCAGTAAAAATATGGGACTAAAAAACTTATGAGTAAACTTTAGATTGTTATAATTTTTTTTAAGTTGGATATTTTTAGAGTGTAATCATGTTATAGGCGGGTTAAAGTGTATTATGTATTTGGTTATTTAGATAGTTGATCAATGTTAGTTAGTTTATGATTATTATATATTTGTAACCCTGTAATCAGCTTTGGGAAGTGGGGGAGGGGAGGGGGGTTTAGGGGTGGGTTGGGGATGGGATAATATTGTAACTTTTATAAAACTCTTTAATAAAAAAAAAAGGTACACCAAACCCCCTTGTATAAATGATTGTGTAGCACCTGGTTGATAAGTTCCATGAAGACATCTGGAGCCCTGTGTAGTCCAAACGGTATAACTTTGAAGTGATAGCCACCCATAAGACAGTTAAAAGTGGTCTTCCATTCATCTCCTTTTCTTACTTTCACTCGGTAGTATGCTTCTCTTAGGTCCAATGATCCAATTTAGTGAATATGCTCCCCTTTGCAAAATGGATTAGTAGAGGTCCTTTAGGAGGGGGAGGGAGTCATGTTTTCTATACTCATAGCATTTAACCCCTTATAATCCACACAGAGACGAGGTGACCCATCTTTTTTCTCTTTAAATAACCCCTGACCCACCCACCCCCACCTGGGATTTGGCTGGTTCAATGAAGCCTCTTGCTAGGTTTTTGTTCACATATTGCTGTAGTTCATCCATTTCAAGTGGGGTCATAGCATACATTCTCGGCTTTGGGAATTTAGCCCCTGCTAATAATTCAATGGCACAGTGATTTGGTCAATGGGGTGGCAAGATGTCACACTCTTTCTCACTAAATACCTCCACTAAATTTCAGTATTCACTGGGAATGAGTGGTTTGCCCGGTCAGAGAATGGCAGCTATCTTTGCTGATTCAGAGAATGGCTTAGATGCTCCAGTAATGTTGGCAGATTCAAGAGGGGGCTTGGGCCCTATGGGCAATCTCACAGTCCTCATCCCCTTTTCCCACCAGATAAAAGGTTTCCACTTGTCTAACCAGGCTAGATCTAAAATCACAGCCTCAGTCATCTTCGGGGCCACCACGAAATGGATGAACTCCCAATGTTCACCTATTTCTAAGCATATAAATTCTGTCAGATGGGTGACTAAAGTCCCTCCCATTAAGAAGCCATCTGCCTGTTTGAACCTCATAGGCCTAAAGAGCAATCTTGCTCGTATACCCACCTTGAGGGCAACTGGCAAACTGATAATGCACTGAGAACATCCTGAGTCCACTAGCACTTTCAGATCCATTTGTACCCCTGTCTTAGAGACTACAAGCTTAGCAGCAAGAGAAAAAGGTGGAATGGGTCTACTCACCATTGGGTCATTTTCCCCTTAATCGCAGAGTGATGGTAGGACCGGCTTGGGTTTCGGAGGTCTCCTGTGTGGGCAATGTGACCTGGGTAATGGGCTCTTGTGTGATCCAGCTTGATTTTTCTTTTCCCAGCTTTTGCTGGGCTGATTTCTTCCTTACTGGTGGCCCCAATCTACTTCCCTGTTGGGGGTTCAGGATTGAACAATTCACCGCTCAGTGCCCCCGTTGTCCACACCTGAAGCATTTGATTGGTGGACTGGCAGGTCGCTTAGGGGTTTCCATGGCTGCAATGGCTAGGGTCTTCATGGAGACCTAGTAGCTACCTAGTCCATAGCTACCTAGTCTACTTTAGTCTCAGCCCAGCTTCTGGAAGGGATGGTTTCTTGTAACGAGCAAGCTCAACATTCACTCTCACTGCTGCCTGATACCACTCTTGCAATTGATCAGGGAAAGCCCGGTAGATGCAGGCCTGGGAAAGGTGATCATCTAGCCCCTCCTTGAAATGATGCAGTAGGGATTTCTCAGGCCACCTTTCAATCTGACCTGCTATTTTGCGAAACTCTCGTATGTTCTCCAACGCAGGTCTACTGTCTTGCTTTATTTTGTGAATTTGCTTCTCTGCTTTGAGGGCTATGTATTGGTCCTCGAACCTGGCCCTCAATCCAAGGAGAAAGTGATGGAGATTTCTTTTTTTTTTAATATAAATTTTATTAAACAAATTTTAAATAAAAAAACAAGAATATTATTACAAAGTACAGAAAAGTGCATCAAATAGAAAAACACCAAAACATCCTAGACACCAAAAAAACCAAAAACAACATTAGACAGGACCGGGGAGTGTAATACTACCCCTAATTTCTATTTCTCGTGCATCCCAGGCTAAGTAACCTTTAATTACCAAATATTAGAAATCTATAATTGTATATATCTCCAGATTCTATACCTCAATAATAATACACAATCATCTGGTATTTCCCCCGTTGAGATTAAATATTCTATTTTGTAACCATGAATACCAGGAGTCCCAACTTTTATTAAAAAGTGATTCACTTTTCCCTTTGAGAATATATGTCATTCGATCTGACTCTGCGCATAGTAATACTTTCTCTATTACTTGATAGTCCGTTGGGATTTCCTTCGTCTTCCAATATTGCACATAAATCATACTCGCTGCTGTTGTAATATTATTACTAGATACCAAACATTTTTTGGTACTTCTTGTGGCTTCATCCCCAAGAGGAAAATAGCTCGGTCCAATTGAAGATCATATCCTGTTATTTGAAATAACCAATTTTTTATATTGGTCCAGTAACGCCTAACCTTTGGACAAGTCCACCATTGATGGTAGAAAGTGCCCCTGGCAGAATCACATACCAACATTTGTCATTTGCATTGGGAAACATTTTTGAAATTCGTGCGGGAGCTAAGTACCATCTATACAACATTTTGTACACATATTCTTTAAATGACATTGCTAACGTTAATTTTATATTTTTCTTCCAAATTTGTTCCCACTCTTCTAATTCTATAGTGCGACCAATATTTCTCCCCCAGGCAATCATTACGTCATTTATTGTTCCCCCTTCCATCCCATGGAACAAAAGTAGATTATAAGTCTTAGATAAAAATTTAGCATCACTTCCCCATAAAATCTTGTCTAATTCTTGTGGGATTATATTGATTCCAAATTCCTGCTTATCCCTATTAAACCTTGAGCTCATTTGAGAATACGACCACCAATCCAACTCTATACCCCCAGAATGTAACTCCTCCCTGGATTTAAGATTGCCTCTCAAATCTATGAGATCTTTATACCTATAGTTTCTGTCTGGATTGTGTAATGTTGAATAAGTTACAGCTTCCAAAGGAGTAAACCAGCCAGGTATCTTTCTATAGATCCACCCTCTCACCATACGCCAAGAGTTTATCAATACATCCCTAATATAATGATTAGAGAAAACTTTATATTGACTATCCTTCCTTGGCCAGAGATAGGCATGCCATCCCTGCGTTAAATTATATCCTTCAATAGTTAACACCCTCCTTCTAGATAACACAACCCAGTCCCTAATCCAAGCCAAGGCAGAGGCATGGTAATACAGCTCCCAATGTGGGAGCCCAAGTCCTCCCCTTGTTTTGTGCTCCTGCAGTGTTCTTCTTTTAATACGGGGCTTTCGATTATTCCATATGAATCTACCAACTATCTGTTCTAGTTTTTTAAAAAATTTCTTATCTAGTTTTGCAGGAGCAGTTTGGAATAGGTATAACCACTTTGGCAAAATATGAGTCTTAATCACTGTGATTCGTCCTAGGATTGAGAGTTGAATGTTTTTCCAGCTGTCTAATTTCTTCTCCATCTCAGTCATCAATTTTTGATAATTTAATTCCTTTATAGATGGACACTTGAAGATAGCCAAATACCTAAATATTTAACTTTTTTAACTATTTGGATCCCCAACACCTCTTGTAATTGTACCTTGGATTCAGTTCCAATATTCTTTACCAAAAATTTAGTTTTATCTCGATTAATCTTTAAACCTGCTACTTCTCCAAAGGCACTAATTTCCTCCAATAATTTAGGGCCTGATTCCAATGGGTCTTCCAAAATAAAAACTAAGTCATCAGCAAAACCTTGAAGCTTATATTGCTAATCATTTATTTTTAATCCTTTAATATTATTATTTTGCCTAATTATAATCAATAGTGGTTCTAAAGTCAGAATAAACAGTAGAGGTGAAAGGGGGCATCCCTGTCTCATACCTTTTTGTATATCAATTTTCCCAGTCATTTCACCATTGAATAATACTCGGGCAGATTGCGTAGTGTAAATTGTTTGTATAGCTCTTACAAAATTTGGTCCAAATCTCATTTTAAACATCTGACATATTAAAAATTCCCAACTAACCATGTCAAATGCTTTCTGAGTGTCAAGAAACATCATTGCCAACTGTTTGCTAGGGTGCGTCTCATAATATTCCAACGTATTCATCACTATTCTCAAATTATTTCTTATTTGCCGATTTGGAAGAAACCCATTCTGATCTGGATGTATAAATTCTCTTAAGAAAACTTTAAGCCTGCCTGCCAGAATTGAGGAGAAAATTTTATAATCTGCATTCAATAGCGAAATGGGATTATAATTTTTTACCAAGGTACGATCTGAATCTTCCTTTGGGATCAAAGCCTCTGTCCATGACTGGGGTATTTTCCCTTCACTCAAAACCTCATTAAATAAATCTTTTAAATGGCCACTAAACATTCCCAACATCTCTTTATATAATTCTGCTGGGAGTCCATCCGTTCCTGGGGTTTTCCCATTCGATTGTTTCTTAATTGTCTCCTTTATTTCCCCTTCTGAGATCTCTGAATTCAAAATTTGTTTTACATTCTCAGGAACCTCCTGTAAATCCATGCTTTCTAAGTAACTTCCAATCCTTTCTTCTAAAATTGGGTCTTTCTTATACAATGCAGTAAAAAATTCCTGAATCACCTTTTTCTTTTGATCATTTGATCCCATCATATTTCCCATCCCATCCTGTAACCTTTCTATTTTTCTCGAAATTGCTCGCTTCCTAAGCCTATAGGACAACCATTTTTCAGCCTTGTTGGCATGTTCAAAAAAAATTGTTTATTCCTTTGAATTTTCTCTGCTAATTCTAGTTGGTCCAGGAGGGAAATCTCATGTCGCGTAATATCTTTTCTCTCCCTCGCTATTACTGAGGATGTGTCTTTCTGAAGCGCCTCCTCGACCTCTGTCAACATTCCCATCAACTCCAATCTCTTAACCCTCTCTTTCTTCAACTTATATGCCGAATACTTAATTGCTATCCCTCGAATCACTGCTTTCGCAGTGTCCCATATAATTTGAATTGGTGTATCTTCCCTTCTATTCTCCCCGAAAAAGTATCCCATTTCCTGGTTCAACAGGTTTTTGAATTGTTCTTCTTTTAAAAGAGCTGCTCTCATTGTCCATCTATACCTCTTCTTTTCTCCTTTCCAAACCAAAACTAACGGGCTGTGATCTGCCCAGTCATTAGTCGTAATCTCTATTTCCCTAACCATCTCTTTCAATTCATGGGATGCCCAGATGATATCAATTCAGGTCCATGTTTGATGCCTGGGAGAGAAATAAGTATATTGCCTCTCTTCCCTGTGAAAATCTCGCCATATATCACATATACCTAATTCCTCCCTCACTTGATCCCACACCTTAGGCAATGTTCTTTTTACCCCTTTAAGTAAACGTTGCCCCGGGGTATAGTCTTTATCAACATCTACTATTGCATTGAAGTCTCCTACGATGTATATATGCTCGTATTCTAACCCTGCTATTACTTTATATAAATCTTGAAAAAAGGCACACTGATTACAATTTGGTGCATACACATTTACCAATAAGATTTTCTTCTGAGCCAATCGAAGTTCTACCATCACTACTCTACCTTCTGTATCTGAAACACCCAGTGGGCCTCAATATTTCGCCAGACGTAAATCACTACTCCCCTTTTCTTTTGTTCTGCCAGGGACACAAAAACTTCCCCCAATTTTGGTCACACTAGTACATTCTGTTGGCTTTTAATAATATGGACTTCCTGGATACAAATTATATCATATTTTAATTTACAAAGTTTGGACCAAGTTTTTTTCCTCTTAGTAGGAGCATTAAGACCGTTAATATTGACAAAAAAAGGGCGAACCTCTTCCTGAATGTCACTGCTTCGCTGTATTCTTTATTTTTTTTGCTAACCGTGTCTCCATTTGAGGGCCCGAGCCTCCCAATTCCCCAGCATCTTCCTTATCTATACTCTTCTTTTCTTTTAATCCTCCACTTCTCCCCTTGGAATCCAATTGAACTTCTTCCTGGCTTTTGCCTTCTAACTCCTCCTCACTCTCCTGATTGAACTGAGATTCAAACAATACATGGGCATCCTGTAAGTTATCAATACGATATCTCTTGTCCTGCCACATAAAAGCCAATCCATCTGGAATCAGCCATCGGTAGTGAATGTCAAATTTCCTAAACTGACTTGTTAGGAAATCATATTTTTTCCTCTGATCTCTCACTCTTCTTGGTAGCTGCTTAAGAATAATTACTGATCTTCCTTTAAAGGATATAGTCTTCTCTCTTGCTTTCCTTAGGACCTGCTCCTGCACTGATGTTTTATTCAGTTGGACATGTATCTCTCTCGGGAGTTTGTTTCGATGTGCATAACTAGTGTAAACCCGAAATACGTCATCTATATCCCTCAACATCTCTTGTGGGTTCACTTCAAGCACTCCAGCCAAAATCTCTGTCACAATGGTTTCCAACTGCTCCTCTCGGTCCTCTTCAATATTTTGTAAACGTAGGAAGAAGGCAGATTTATCTAATTCGAGGGCAATTATTTCATCCTCCAGGCGTTTATTAGCTATCATCAGCCGATGTTCCATACTTTCCACTTTTACATCTGTCTTATCCATTCTAGTTTCTACCACCTGGATCCGTTCCTCTTGACTCACTACCATTGTCTGCATTTCCTGGAGCTTTGTATGTATACTCCTTATTTCTCCCTTTAAACTTTCCATCTGGTTACCCATCTCAGCCTTCATTTCCTTCTTTAACTCCTCAAATCTTATAGCTGTAGTCTCCTGATTTTTCAACATTAAGTCTTGAAGTGACTTAAACATATCCTGAACTCCCTGTATAGATAAAGCATCTTTATTCCCTGTCACTGTCTCATCCAGAAATTTGCGAACTGTCAGGGGTATAGTTGACAGGGATTGTGTGGGCACAGGCACTATGGTCTTCTTCTTGGCAAAAGTTGTTATGGTCGCCATTTCTGTTATTCTTTGGTGCTCTTCCAAAATACCCTACACTTCCTGAATCTCCAAGACTCCTCCTTAAGCACCTCGTACTCTCAATATTATCCTAATCACCCAATTTCTTCTCTAAGTTTATTAAAGTAGAGGTTAAATATGTTGTTATTATATAAGGCATAAAAAGAAAAATATAGAGAGAATATAGTAAATAGGCCCTATCAATGGCAAAAAAGAAAGAAAATAAGTAATAATATGAATAAGCCAATATTCAAAAAAAAAGGAGATGTAACCCAGTTCAGTATATTTAAATTCCTTATTCTTCAAGGAAGTGTGGCAATCCAATTCAGTTCAGTTCAGTTCCTCTTCTCTGCTGACAAATGTTACAATGTTAAACCTCCACGAAAGAAGCAGAAAAAAAAAACCCAATGCCAGATCAAATAGAAAAGGGGGTCTCCAGACTGTTATGCATTAACGAATTAACAAATCACCATCGAGATCCCAGATATTTCAAAAGGAGAAAAAAAAAACACTTTATCAAAATTTAAAGAAAGAGTCTGTCCATCGAAGAAGAACACCAAAGAAGTAACTGGAATCCTCAAATCAGCCTGTGAGTCTCTCTAAGGCGGCTATTGTTAAAAGCCTGTATTGTTGTCTGCCGCTTTAATCAATTAAGGCTGGATAATATTTCACGCTGCTCACCTCTCAAATGAACAACAAACGAAGGGGGGGATTCTCATTCTCTTTTGATATTCACTCTTAACTCTGTCTGGAACATCAGTAGCTTCCTTCTAAATTGCTGAGTCAAAGCTCCAGGGCAGCCATTCTTCAGGTGCCTTCTCTCAATACCGGCACCACGGGAGGATTTCTCACTGCTAAGCAGGGATTTTGCAAGTTCCCTGCAATTGCCGAGCGTGCTCTCTTCTTCGCCTGCTGATCCCCAGCTGGCGATGGCTATGTAGAGCCGCACAGTATCGGGAAAACAAGCTGCAATCCGAAGAGATATTCCAGGACCCACTTGTCTGCTGTGACCTCAGCCCTGGAAGTCCGTGATGGAGATTTCTCAGTTCGGGTGCTTGCTTTATAGATTGTTTAGCCACTCAGATGCTTCCCCTTCCAGATTAGCAGCAACAGCATCGACCATAGCAGCTGGATCTGGGTAAAAATTGGCATTGCAATTCATGTGGGAACATACTTGATTAAGGAATATAATCAGCTTCTTTGGATCGCCATCAAAAGTTGCTTTAAGGGGTGGTGCCATCATGGGCTGCTGCCCCCATTGCTGCTGCACTCCTAACAGTTGGCCTCCCTGCAGTGGCTGCTGCCCTCCTAATGGCTGTTGACCTCCCAACAGTGGCTGTGTCATCCCCAATTGCTGTAGGCCTCCCATCAGCTGCTGTGCATTCAGAGGCTGCTGTCCCCCCATGGCTGCTGCACTGCTAATGGTTGTTGACCTCCCAGCGGCAGCATCCCCAGTTGCTGCAGAGCCCCCAGCAGCTATGGCACCCCAACCTGTTGCTGTCTTTCCAACAGGGCACACAGCAGTTGAATCAAATCTCTTTGAATGCCCACATTTGGATCTTCTCCCTGCACAGGCCTCAGGCTTCGGCAACGTTAACAGTGATGCTCAAGGCTGTGTGACTGATAGTAATGATGGTCAGGGCTCCCATGGTACTTGTGATGATCCAGGCTTTGACTATACCAGTGGTGGCACAGGCTTCGGTAGTGAGGGCGTCTGTCAGGGCTGTCATTATAGTCCCACTGTCTGGAACTATCACGGTGGTAGTACCTGTCAGGAGATTGCGATGATCGATGCCGACTAGGGATTCTCAGGTGGCTGGGGCTCTTGTGTTGTGAGCAGCGCTCTGGAGTTCTAGAGGAGCAGTGATGACCTGGATTGCTGTGTCCTGAGTGGTGGCCAAGGCTCTCCTTCCTTACCGGGCTGGAGGTTAGCACTGGTAGCTTTGAATGCGGGGAACCTGCTCACTCTACATCGGTGGGGCTGGGGCTTCTCTTAGGCACAGATTGGCATCAGTCCCACCAGTCATCATGTTCACTTACAGGTGAGGAGTGGGAGAGTTGTTCCCTGCTTTTCACCTCTAGCCCCTCGAATTCCTCCACTAACTTCTCCACTGATTAGCTGCAGACTGCCGACAGGTACTTCCATTCTCCAGAGTCCTCAATGATTGCCAATCTCTTGGCTCCCTGTTGGTCCAGGGAACCTGATTCTTGAGAGGTTCCTGCCTGCAAGTCGACTTCAGGCACTTTCGAAGAGCTCGTCTTCAGCAGTGTTGCCTCAAGATGCTTGGAGTCTTCGCTGGGCAAGGTCCATTCCGAGGACCAGATCAGTTCTCACACAAAGCCATTTGCAAGGCTTTCAAACTTACTTTCTCCATCGGTACAATGGCTTGCATTCCCTCCACCAAGACAGCAGCCTTGGCCAGGGTGCTAGTTACAGACGTTTCTTCCTTTTCCATGATGAGATCTTCCCTGAGTCTTTGTCAGCCTATCCCTTGACTTAGGAAAGGTGAAGGAGCTCAGGATCCCAAGGTAGTCAAGGTAGAAAGTAGTTTTGGGTTAATGTCATGGTTCCGATAGATGAAACCCTTTAAAGAACTTTAAGGCAAGAATTCTTCCTTAGAGAACATTTTATTCAGGAAACAAAGTATTGGCACTACATAGTTGAACGCAAAACTAGATTCCCTTCTTCCAGATATAAAGTAACAAGTTGCAAGTTCCACCCCCACGTAGCAGTCATAAATCACATTCTCCAATTAGCCTGGAGTGCAGGCTCTCTCCCCAGCTCCTCAGCCCGCCAAGACGTTATTGGTTTGTGTCCTTGAGTTCCCATGGAACTGCGTTATTATTATGGCTAGCTGAGCTCAAGCATTCTCCCCATCCCCCCCTTCCACACCTGATTTCTAAACAGAAGAAAAAGCATGTTAAAAGCAAAGTAAAAATGGCTGCAATTTCCATCAGCTGTCAGAGCAGGAACATCCATTGTTACAGCGTTGACAGCTTACTGATTAATAAAAAAAATGTCGTTAGTTGCATAGATGGTTGACCATTTGCAGTCAAGAGACATTGACTGGTTGTTGTTGTTTTTTAATTTATGTTTTAAATTTAGGTATGGAGGGAACCATTGCCTATCGTGTTCTTCAGTCACTTGCTAGTTCAGGTGGTCTTCCTCCAAATGAGACCACATTTGCAAAGATATTGCAGAGACAAGGCTACAGCACAGGTTTAATAGGTAAGGATATTATATATTTGCCTGCAGATGTTTGGGTAAAAGACAAAGCAACATATTACATGGCTTTCACTTTGGATTATTTTAATCAGAACTGTCCTTTCCACTAATATCTTTATGTGACGTTTACAAGTATAACAGAAGATTTAATTCAAGCTTGTTTGGTAAGAAGCATATGCTAATTTTTAATTTGAGAAAATATTCCATTCAATTTACGATTAACTAAGCACTGTAAAATTAATTTGCTTCAATTAATAAACTCTGCTGAAATTATTCTATAAGAATTAAATGGAAGTTAGAAATTGGGATTATTATGTTATCTCACAAGAAAAAATACATTCATTATAACTTAGCAGTCACAGAATATTTTATACATTTTCAACCCAAGTTTTAAAATATCTGACCAATGACATAGTACATACAAACAAAATGCAAACAGTTAATAAGTTAATAATCACATGATATTGACTACAATACCTTAAATATGATTTTAAGAGCCACCACAAAATGAATAAAACAATTCGCTTAATAAAGTTTTTGAAGTCTTTAAAAGTTCATCTAAAATTTAGAAACATTGAAGATTTTTTACAAGCATGATACCAAGTGATTTCCATCCTGACAACTATCATTGTGATTAATTGTCTATTTAGGGCATTAGATTGTAGGGAAAACATATTTTTTAGAGAGGATGCATATCTTTTCTCTACAAAAGTAAAATTACAAAGTTTAATTTTCAAATGTTAATTTTATAGAGAAATATATGCTTCCTCTACAAAACCAATAATAATTGTTTTAAAGTTATACAAAAAGCAACAGGGGGCATGATGTCTCAGCGGTTAAAGACACTGAGCTTGTCAGCTTCCAGCTGACAGCCCAGGTTCAAGATTCAAGCACTGCATGATGGGATGAGCTCCTGTTCCTGCCCCAGCTCCTGTCCACTTAGCAGTGAAGTATCTCGGGCAATGACAAGGAGATGGCTGGCTCGAATCAAACGGTTTATTAGCCTTCAGCTCCGGACGAGCTATCACAACAAACACAACGCCTTTATATAGGCACAGGTTAACAGATAACGACAAATCAGGGACTGGCATTCTCCCACCGAGAGATCGTGCCCAATGGCCAGCTGGCAGCTTTTGACAGTTCCCCAGTGATAGCGCATGCGTGGCTGCCTGGGAAATCCGTCAGCTGGCGGGCGCTCCGGCTGAGAGACGGCGTTCCTTCATAGCCGGCAATCTGACAGCTCGTGGCTGTCAGTTTGGTGGGGATTGCGCATGTGTAGCCCTTTGACAGCTCGCAGCTGTCAGTTGCCGGAGGGATTGCGCAGCGCAGCCCTTTTGACAGCTGTCAGTGTCAGCGGCTGTGAGCGCACATGCGGTTGGAATCCGCGGCCTTTTGACAGCTGTCACTGTCAATGCGGCCGCATGGATCTTCGGCTGGAGTGTTTTTTCCACTAGGTTTATTACACCCCTCCCCCCCCTGAATATTAACGTAACAGACATATGGTTAAACTTCAACTGTTGATCGTTGGCGTGCTTCTGGCCCACTGGAAGTCCGCGAGGTAGGTGGGGGCCCGTTGGGTCCTTTTGGAGTGGCGAAGGAGTAGGTTCTCTTCACCTGCAGGATCATCCTTTGAGGATGGCGGTGTTGGTTCTCGCTGGTCCGGGCATGTTGGGTCGTCGGGGTGACTGCTCATGGGCGGAAGAGCTCCTTCGGGAGCTGGAGCTGGGGAATGGTTGGGAGGCGACCTGGGGCAGAGCTGGTCTGTGTGCCTGCGAAGGGTGAGCCCTCCCCTGGCATTTATGATGTAGGAGAGAGGCCCGGTTTGCTCTAGGATAACCTCTTGGGTCCATTTATCCCTTCCCCCATAGTTTCGGGCCCAGACATTTTGTCCCTGAGTAAATGTCCTGGATGGGGGTGTGTTGGCTTCTTCAGCTGCCGGTCTGTCGGGGTGTAGTCTATCGAGCCGTGTCACCAGCCTGCAGCCCCAGCGGAGTTCGGCGGGGGATTTTCCGGTGGAAGAACAGGGCGTCGTATGGTGGGCGAGGAGAAAACGGGCGAGGCGGCAGTGCCAGTCTCCGGAGATAATTCTTCGGAGGGCATCTTTTGTGGTCCTCACCATGACCTCTGCAAGGCCATTGGACGAAGGGTGAAAAGGGGCCAACGTGGAGTGCCTAATACAGTTGCTCATCGTGAAGATCTGAAATTCACAGGAGGTAAATTGAGGCCCGTTGTCAGAAATTATTACGTCGGGGAGACCATGCGTTGCAAAAAAACCCCTTAGAGCCTGAATGGTGGCAGCCGTTGTGATGCTAGAAACCGGGAGAACCTCCAACCATTTTGAAAAACTATCCACAATAATGAGGAAAACCTGTCCCTGGAAGGGGCCAGCATAGTCAATGTGGATGCGGGACCAGGGGTTTCGGGTAGCTTCCCATTTGTGTATTGGGGCTTGGGGTAGCACTGGTCTGGATTGCTGGCATAGGTAACAGCCAGCTACATGTGCTTCGATGTCTTTGTCGATTGACGGCCACCAGACGTAGCTTCGTGCTAAGGCTTTCATTTTTGTGATGCTGGGGTGGCCGTCGTGCAAGGTTTGGAGGACCTTGTGCCTGTGACCTGGAGGTACTACTACTCTGCAGCCCCATAGGATGCAGCCTAGATGTGAGGTCAGTTCTTGACATCTTGCAAAATATGGTTGGAGGTTGGGAGCAGGATTCACGGACTGCTAGCCCGAGGATACCCATGCTAGTATTCGGCTGAGGGTTGGGTCTCTGCTGGTGGTGGTGGCGATGTCCTTAGCTGTCAGAGGGCACTCTGACAGCTCTTGTATGGCTAAGATGTGGCCCGCCGGGGCTGGATCTGGGTCTACTTGGGGCAGGGGGAGGCGGCTGAGGCCGTCTGCGTGGCTCATTTCTTTTCCCAGTTTGTGAATTAATTGGTAGGAATATGCTGAAAGGAACATTGTCCATCGCAGCATTCTAGGTGACAAAATTTGGGGCGTTTGGCGGTCCCAAGTGAATAACCCTAAAAGGGGCTTGTGATCTGTAAATATGGTAAAGGGTCTGCCGTAGAGGTAATTGTGGAATTTTTTTATGCCTGCTATGATGGCCAATGCTTCCTTGTCGATTTGGGCATAGTTTCGTTCAGCTTTAGAGAGAGTTCGTGAATAGTATGCTACGGGTGCTTGCGACCCATCGCCGGAGATGTGGCTTAGGACTGCCCCGATCCCGTATGGGGATGCGTCACAAGCGATGCAAAGGGGTTTGTCCTCATTGTATAGGGAAATGGTGGTGTTGCTTGAGAGCAACTGTTTTAGTTTCCTGAAACTGTCATCGTGGGCTGCAGTCCATTTCCACGATGCCCCTTTGTCCAGTAGTCTATGGAGGGGTTCTGCTATCGTTGCCTTTCCTGGTAGGAAAGCATGATAGAAGTTTAAGAGCCCCAGGAATGCCTGGAGCTCCATTTTGTTCTTGGGCGTGGGGGCTGCCCTAATAGCTAGGATTTTTGAATTTGTAGGGTGAATCCCTTTGGAGTCTATCCTGTAGCCCAAGAATTCAGTCGAGGGGACCCCGATGGAGCATTTTTCACGTTTGAGTTTTAACCCAGCTCTACGAAATCTAGTTACCCTGAAAGCCCCCCTGTGAGTGACTATGGTCTGGGCGTCCACTGTGTCTGAGCTAACAGGGAGTTGCAGGAATGCGTGAGCAAGGTCGAGTTTTGTAAAAATGGAGCCTGAGCCGATTTCTGATAGGACATCCCTGACAGCGGGAACCGGGTATGCGTGAGGGTTCAATGCGCGGTTTAGGGTGGCTTTATAATCTGCGCAAATTCTCACGTCTCCATTTGGTTTGACAGGTGTGATTATGGGGGTTTCCCACGTTCCACTATCGGTGGGTTCCAGGACTCTGAGGGCGACTAGGCGATCTAGTTCTCTGTCAATTTTTTGCTTCAGCGCGAAAGGGACTCTTCTAGCCTTGATTCTAATGGGGCCAACCTCCGGTTTGAGCTTTAGATCGATGGGGGGGCCTGTGTACCTGCCTAATGTCCCATCCAAAACATCTGCAAAGGTTTTACAGACCCCGTCCAAGGTTTGGGACTGGACGCGGTTTGTGCCCTCTAAGTGGATGCCCAGGGCTTCGAACCAGTCCAAACCAATGAGGCTGGACCAGGGGTGCTCAGTTATCTGTGCCAAGAGGGTCCCTTGGAATTGTTTGAATTCTATTTTTAGATTGGCCTGTCCCCTTAAAGCTATGGGAGCGCCCTGGAAATCAGCTAATAGGATTTTAGAAGGTTGCAAGGGGATGCGGTGCTTGCTCTTAGAGCTGATTTTTTGGAGGGTGTCCCATGATAGGATTGAGACGGAGGACCCTGAGTCGACTTCCATCTCGCATGGGACTCCTTGAATTTTGACCCAAATCTTGACCTTAGTTCGTATGAGGTGGGTGGCTGCAGGTTTGGCTTTGGAGAGGATGGACAGTACGGCCCCCTGGGAATGGCGGGAATTTTGGGTCCTACCTGACGGAATTTCCTCAAGTTCGTGGAGGGTGTCCTGGTTCAGGCTGCGGCACGTGGAGCGGATGTGGCCAGTCTTTCCACAACCGTGGCACTTTGCGTTTCAGAATTGGCAGGTGGCTCTTGCGTGGCTCCCGCCGCAGCTGGCGCATTTGGTCTTGGTGCCTGCAGGGGAGGGTTTTTGGCTGGCACCCCCTGGCCTGGCTGGCCTGTGGTTTCCTTCGCGGCCGGAGGCCATTCGGTTGACCGGGAGATGATAGCATCTACCCCAGAATCGGCCTCCGGGGTCTCATGCTCTGGCCCCCATGCTTGATGGACCGAGCCGCTGGGGTTGTCACCAAACACTGGGGGGTCTTCACGATGGCTATCTTCGTAAGCCATGATTTCCAATGT
>JAKJMR010000624.1:19833-36553 GCA_024449315.1 Daboia siamensis
GTTCGCACGATGTGGAATGTACACGGCAGAGTATCCCATTTTAGCAACTCTGGGACATTCACCAAAAAAAAAAAAAAAACATCCCTGAACCGCTTCAGGGCAGGGGTGCCTCTTTTCCAAAACTGTCCCCCTTTCCAGCCTGCTCAATGACACCCCAACATGTTGGATCATGGCCACCCGTTTCCTCCAGGGCATGTGTGAAACATCTCAATTCTTTTTTGTAACACTGTCTTCCAAACTCACAGGGGAGGACGCCGAACTCCGGCTGATCCTGGTAGGAAAGTCCGGAAGTGGGAAGAGTGCCACGGGCAACACCATCCTCTGCCGGAGAGAGTTTAAGTCCCTGGCGGGGAAGGCCACCACCATAAGTTGCCAAAGGGGTAAAGGAATATGGCAGGACCGGAAGATCTCCGTGGTCGACACACCCAACATTTTCGATTCTGAAAACCACAGTGAGATTGTGCAAAATGAGATCAGGGCTTGCGTCGAACTCTCCCAGCCTGGCCCCCACGCCCTGATCTTTGTGACCCAGGTGGGACGCTTCACCGCCGAAGATGTGACAGCTGCAAAACGTGTCCAGGATATCTTTGAGGCCGAGTCAGCCAGGCACATGATTGTCCTCTTCACCTGCGTGGATGATTTGAGAGGGAAATCCCTGCAGGAGTACATCCGAAATTCCAACAACCCCAATTTGCGGGAACTGATCCAGCGGTGTGGGCACCGCTACTGTGGCTTCAACAACAAGGCCGCAGGAACTGAGTGGCAGGTGCAGGTCTCGGTGCTGATGGAGATGGTGCAGAGAGTCGTTTTCGAGAACGGGGGGAGACACTACGTCAACTGGCTGTACGAGTTGCCCATGGTACGGGATCAGCGTGTCATAGAGCGGAATCCAATGGCAGCGTGGAACTGGGCGAGGGCAGTGCTCTTTCTGGGCATCTGGTGGAGCTGTTCTGTTTACATGAGAACAAGGGGTCCCTCCTCTCTGGGTGACCCCAATGGGTGGGCGGGACAGCAGAGACACTCATGTTAGGACAGGCAGTAGGGGAGGGAGAAGGGTGGTTAATGGGTGGAGAGCATGCAATGCCCCCCCCCAAGAAAGGGGTTCTCCCAGCTCTACTTCCCCTTTTTCTCCTCTACCTGTGTTCCCCGCCATTCCTTCCTCCTCCTCCCTCCCTCCCTGCCCCTGCTTGGGGGCGGTGGTGGGATTCAAATATGTGAACAACCGGTTCTCTGTGTGGATGCCGCTTCCAGAAATCCATTCTGTGCAACAAACAATTAGCTACCGGTTCTGCCAAAGTGGTGCGAACTGGCTGAATCCCACCACTGCCTGGGGGGGGGGGGTTTCCAGAGCAACGTCTGGGCAATGCCTTGAATGGGACGGGGGACCAGGATGCGGGTTCTGGGCATGAACCGGGTGGCAGCTGGCTCCCTGCCCCACTGGAGGTGCCGAGGCCTCTGGGAGTCGAGACCCCTGTCTGACCCGCGTTTCCTTTCCACTTCCAGGCAGCCCTGGATGAGAAGGCCAAGCCAGGTAAGTGAGGAGGCCGTGTCTGGTGTTTGGGGGGGGGCGGGGGCGGGCTGAAGAGTAACAAAGTGGATTCCGCAGCTGGAGCCCAAAACATCAGAGGAAACGGGTGCAGGAATTGGCGTTTGGCCAGTCTAGAGAAAAGAAGGACTGGGGGGCGCGGGGGACTAGATAGTAGGATTCCAGTATTTGTGGGGGGGAGGCTGTCACAAACAGCACAAAGAGATCCATCAAGCTCAGAGGACCACCAAGGACCCCGATTCCTCCTCCTCTTCTTCCTCTGCCGCCTCCTCCTCTTCCTCCTCCTTCTCCTCCTCATATCCTGATCTTGAGGCGGACTTGATGCTGCCTGAAACCTAGAGTCAAAAACAAGCTAAAGATCAGTCTGGACCAGACACACACACATACACACGGCTTCTATCCAGTTGCAGTTTCCCTGATGGATGCTCCTCTTCATCCTGCGGATGGAGAACGGGAAGACGTGACGATGGATGTTACGGCAGCAGGGAGACCAGGTAATTCTTCTCATCCCCTTGACGTAGGAGGGGTCTCTTAGCACAGGGGACCCCCAAACCTTTAGGTACCAGGGACCGGTTCCTTGGAGAGGGGTTTTTTTGTGGACCGGGGTGTGTGTGCTCGTTTCGTGTGCTTCGCTTATTTGCGAGGCCCGGTTGCCGGCGGACTAGGTGCCGCCTGAACCCTAGAGTCAAAAACAAGCTAAGGATCAGTCTGCATGAGACACACACACACACACAAACGCACACCCGGCTTCTATCCAGTTGTAGTTTCCCTGATGGATACTCCTCTTTGTCGTGAGGAGGGAGAATGGGAAGACGTGACGATGGACGTTACGGCAGCAGGGAGGCCAGGTAATTCTTCTCATCTCCTTGACGTAGGACAGCTCTCGTAGCACAGGGGACCCCCAAACTTTGGGGCACCAGGGAGCAGGTTCCGTGGAGTGGGGTTTTTCTGTGGACCCGGTGTGTGTGCTCGTTTTGTGTGCTTCGCTTATTTGCAAGGCCCGGTTGTCAGCATTCTGTGGATCAGTGGCGGTTCAGGGAAGAGGGGTTGGGGACTCCTGTCTTAACAGCTGTTTTACATTATGGTGGATCTTCCCAGAAAGGTTACTTAAGATCCAGTCCTGAAATTACAGTCCCTGCAGCTCCCCAATGGTCATTTGCACTTGTGGCTGACCACAAGGACACTGCAGTACCCCTTACCTATTCTACCCATCCCGCCACTGGGTCACTGCAAGCATTTCCCTTCCCCAAGAAGTTCCCGAAGTTCTTTCTCCTTCCACACCAGGTCCCCCTAAACGCTTCCCTCTGGCTTTAATCGTATTCTCACACACACACACCCCAGGTTCATACCTTCCACCTCCCTTAGCAATAGCACTTATATATCACTTCACAGTACTTCCGAGGCCCCTTTAAGCGGTTTACAGAGTCGCCTTAATGGCCCTCCACATTTTAGCGACCACGGAAGGACGGAAGAGCTGAGTCAACCTTGAGCCGGTCAGCATCGCACTCCTGGCAGTGGGCAGAGTTTGCCTGCAATGTGTTGTGATTCAGGGTCAGCCTGTGGGTTCGGCAGTTGGGTCAGACGATTCAGAGGAGGAGGAGGGGGGTGTTGGAGAGGTTGCTGAGGGGGTTGGAGAGCTTGCTGATGAGAGCCCTCAGCCAGGCCCCTCCCATCTGGTTACGACGCAGACCCAGCTGTGTGAGCCTGACAGCGTGGATGAAGATGACCCACAGCTGGCCCTGTTCAAGGACGCCCGACGCAGGAGGCAGTCAATCAGGAGTAAACAGAGGAAGGCAATGGGGCACCTCAGAAGGAGGCAGAGAGAAGCCACGCCCTGAACTGTATCAAAGGGGAATGCGTGGGAGGGCTGGTTTGCTGAAGGCAACCGTTTGAATAGCTCCTGTTTCATGGTTCGTGTCTTGTTTTGCTCTATTTGCTTTTGTGTCCATAAATTTGGCAGGCTTAATTTCAGCCTCTTGCCTTCTTGTAAAGGGGTTGTCCCTGCCTTATCTGCAGGGCCGGTAGTAGGCTGGTACAGAACACAATGCTGCATTCTACGCACTGTGCCACCAGCAATCATGGTGGTGCAGTAGAGGCTGTTGAGCAAGGGGTCAGACTAGAAGACCACCAAGGTCCCCTCCAATATTACTCCCGTACCCTGGCTCGGGGCTATCGTCACGCAGCACACACCAGCAGCCCTGATCCTCCTCACAGCTCAGGCTCAATTTGTTTGGCTCCAGCTTTGCTCATGGGGGCTGGACACAGTGGCTGTATTTGGACATCTGTTAAAGTGGGATTTGCACGTTATGGGAATCTGCACAGCTGAGCAGCCCATTTTAGCAACTCCGGGAGATTCATATAAAAATATCACTGAAACCACTTCCGAGCAGGGGTGACTCTTTTCCAAAGTTGTCCCCATTTCCAGCCTGCTCAATGACACCCTAACACGTGAGAAATATCTCTATTCCTTTTTGTAACGTTGTCTTCCAAACTCACAGGGGAGGACGCCGAATTCCGGTTGATCCTGGTGGGGAAGACCGGAGGTGGGAAGAGCGCCACAGGCAACACCATCCTAGGTCGGCCGGTTTTCAAGTCAGTCCTGGAGCCAAAGACCACCACACTGAAGTGCCAAAGGGGGCAGGGAAGCTGGCAGAACAGGAAGGTCTCTGTGGTCGACACACCCGACCTTTTCGATTCTAAAAACTACAATGAGACTGTGCGACGCGAGATCGGGGCTTGCGTCGAACTCTCCCAGCCTGGCCCCCACGCCCTGATCTTTGTGACCCAGGTGGGACGCTTCACCGCTGAAGATGTGACAGCTGCAAAGTGTGTCTGGAATATCTTTGGGGATGCATCCGCTGGGCACATGATCATCCTCTTCACCTGCGAGGAGGATTTGAGAGGGGAATCCCTGCAGGAGTATGTCCAAAATTCCAACAACCGCAATCTGCGAGAGCTGATCTGGCGGTGCGGGAACCGCTTCTGTGGCTTCAACAACAAGGCCGTGGGAACCGAGCAGGAGAGGCAGGTCTCAGTACTAATGGAGACAGTGCAGAGAGTCGTTTCGGAGAACGGGGGCAGACACTACGTCATCCGGCTGCACAAGGTGCCCACGGTACGGTATCAGCGTGTCATAAAGTAGAATCAAATGGCAGAGTGGAACTGGGCGAGGGCGGTACTCTTTCTGCCGGTTTAAACGAGAGCAAGGGGTCCTTTCTCTCTGGGAGACCCCACTTGGTGAGTGGGACAGCTGAGACTCATATTAGGACAAGCAGTCAGGGGGGAAGGGTGGTAAAAGGGGGAGAGCATGCAATGCCCCACCAAAAAAGAGGTCCCCCAGCTCTACTTCCTCTTTTTCTCCTCTACCTGTACCCCATGCCATCTCTCTCTCCCTCTCCCTGCCTGCCCCTCCTTTCTTCCCTTCCTTGGTCCCTTTAGAGCATCTGAGCCCTTCCCCCTGTTAGCGGGGGGGTTCCACAGCAGCTTCTGGGCGATGCCTTGAATGGGGTAGGGGACCAAGCTTCGGTTCCTAAGCTTGAACGAGGTGGCAGCTGGTTCCCTGCCCCACTGGACACGATGAGGCCTCTGGGAGTCGAGGCCTCTGTCTGACCCATGTTTTCTTTCCACTCTTCCAGGCAGCTACGGATGAGGAAGCCAAGCCAGGTAAGTGATGAGGCCACGTCTGGCGTTTGGGAGGCTGAAGAGCAACAAAGAAGATGAGGGGGCTGGAGGCTAAAACATTGAAAGAACGGGTGCAGGAATTGGGATTTCACCAGTCTAGAGAAAAAAGGGGCTGGGGGGGGGGACACGATAGCAGCATTGCAATATTTGGGGGGCTGCCAACAAACAGCACTCCTTACGAGCCCTGATGACGTTCCCTAGTTGCGTCATGAAATGTCTGCAAGGAAGCCATTAAGCTGAGACAGCACCAGGGAACACACAGTCCTCCTCCTCCTCCTCCTCCTCCTCCTCCTCTATATACTGATCTTGAGGCAGATTTAAGTGCCGCCTGAAACCTAGAATCAAACACAAGCTAAGGATCAGTCTGGATGAGACACGCACGCACCAACACACATCCCCAGCTTCTATTCAGTTCTAGATTCCATGACTGATGCTCTTCTTCGTCCTGCGGATGGAGAATGCGAAGAAATGATGTTGGAAGGTATGGCTGCAGGGAGATGTTGATGTAGGATGGGTCTCTTAGCATAGTCACCTTACTGGCCTCCCACATTTTAGCGACCACGAAGGGACGGAAGAACTGAGTCAGCCCTGAGCCGGTCAGCATCGAATTCCTGGCAGTGGGCAGAGTTTGCCTGCAATGCTGCATTCTACACACTGTGCCACCAGCGATCATGGTGGTGCAGTAGAGGCTGTTGAGCAGGGGGTTGGACTAGAAGACCTCCAAGGTCCCTTCCAATATTACGCCCGTACCCTGGCCCGGGGCCATCATCATGCAGCACACACCAGCAGCCCTGAGCCTCCTCGAAGCTCAGTCTCAATTTGCTTGGCTCTAGCTTTGCTCATGGGGGCTGGACACAGTGGCTGTATTCGGACATCTGCTAAAGTAGGATACGCATGTTGTGGGAATCTGCACAGCTGATCAGTCCATTTTAGCAACTCCAGAAGATTCATATTCATACCACTGAAACACTTCCAGGCAGGGTGACTCTTTTCCAAAGTTGTCCCCATTTCCAGCCTGTTCAGTGACACCCCGACATATGAGAAATATCTCGATTCCTTTTTGTAACGTTATCTTCCAAACTCACAGGGGAGGACGCTGAACTCCGGCTGATCCTGGTGGGAAAGTCCGGAGGCGGGAAGAGCGCCACGGGCAACACCATCCTTGGCCGGCCAGTTTTCAAGTCCATCCTGCAGCCGAAGACCACCACCCTGAGGTGCCAAAGGGGGCAGGGAAGCTGGCAGGACAGGAAGGTTTCTGTGATTGACACACCCAACATTTTCAATTCTGAAAACCACAATGAGACTGTGCAACGTGAGATCAAGGCCTGCATCGAACTCTCTCAGCCTGGCCCCCATGCCCTGATCTTTGTGACCCAGGTGGGACGCTTCACCGCCGAAGATGTGACAGCTGCCAAGCGTGTCTGGGATATCTTTGGGGGCGAGTCTGCTAGGCAGACGATCATCGTCTTCACCTACGAGGAGGATTTGGGAAGAATATCCCTGCAAGAGTATGTTAAAAATTCCGACAACTGCAATCTGCGGGACTTGATCCAGCAGTGCAAGAACCGCTTCTGTGGCTTCAACAACAAGGCCGCGGGAGCTGAACAGGAGAAGCAGGTCTCGAAGCTGATGACAATGGTGCACAGTGTCGTTTTAGAGAACAAGGGAAGACACATCCAGCTGCACAAGGTGCCCAAGGTACAAGATCAGTGTGTCATAGAGTAGAATCAAATGGCAGAGTGAGAGCAAGGGGTCCCTCCTCTCTGGGAGACCCCACTGGGTGGATGGGACAGCTGAGACTCTCATGTTAGGACAGGCAATTGTGGGAAGGCGAATGGCTGGAAGTTAGTAGCCGAGATTCATTTGTTAGGAACCAGATGGCTGAATCGCTCAGGATCCCTTCTTCCTTGTTAGCAAAGGAAGGCAGAGAAGCGGGGGAAGAACAGAGGAGGGGAGCTAGCTACAAGTGGGACACGGGAGGGGGTGTTCCAGGTAATTTGGGGAGGGGGCTTTCCTCTTTTCTGAAGTTTCTGCTGGGTTCTGTCCAGGCAGTCAAACAAGGGGAGAGCTGTCAGAGCGTGCACAGTCTTATTCCGCAGGATAAATCAGGAGTAGACACAGTAAATAATGGTCTATAGCAAAGGGTGGTTTATCTTACACTGTCTACAATATCGTACACCAGGAACAGTCTACATATACGTGCTAATAGAGCAAGATCTAACACACCACAGTTACAGCAGAAAATGGAAGAGAGAGAACACATCAGCAGAGCCTTCTTTTTATACAAAGGCTCATAAAGAGACACAGACCCTGCTGACTTATTCCCATCATTACACTTTACATCTTACATTACATAAGCTGGTTAGCTGTTAAATCATTACCTTGACAGAATCCCTTTCCCCAAACTCTTTACATGGGTGGTCTTGGCGAGCAGTAGGGGTAATCCTCAGCTTACCAACCATAAGTGACCCCAAAATTTATGTTGCTAAGGGAGAAACAGGTTAAGGGAGTTTGCCCAATCTGATGCCTTTTCTTGCCACAATCATTCAGGGAATCGCTGCAGTTGTTCAGTTAGTCACCCGGTTGTTAAAGTGAATCTGGCTTCCCCCTTCACTTTGCTAGTCAGAAGGTCACAAAAGGGGATCACGTGACCCCGGGACACTGCGACCATCATAAATACGAGTCAGTTGTCAAGCATCCAAATACAAATCACGTGACCCTGGGGATGCTGCAACGGTCGTCGGTGTGGAAAAAATGGTCATTCTTTTCAGCGGTGTCGTGACTTTGATCGCTAAGTGAACTGTTGTAACTCGAAAACTACCTGTACACACAATGTAATCAGTGTACTGATGTTGGAGAGGGGAACACTCCTGGAAAAGGTAGTCCAGAAAGGGGTGTGAACAGTCTTCCAGGGCAGCTGGCTGATATATCAGTCGGTCTCCTGCGTCCTCCAGATGGTTCAGGATCAGGATGAATTTGCCTCAAAACCAGCGGCGGGGGAGGGGATAACCCTCTTTTAACCCCCTCCTCTCAATTCCTGCCTGTGTCTTCTGGGGGGAGGGGAGTTCTTGGCAACCTCCGAACAAGGCAACTCTCTCCTTGGGCTGATTCTGTTTCGCTTTTCATCCAGAAATCCTCAGATTCGGTCTGTGCCAATCATCCGGAAATGGCTGGAAGCATCCGAGGTAAAGTCTGTAACCCCTGGGGGGCTGGGTTTGGGTGAGACTCGCTGTCCTGAGTGGAGGGCGGGGGAGGTCAACCATCACACTCGGTTGGGCAGCAAAAGAAATTCCTAGGACATTCCTTTTTTACCAAGAGTATAACTTTACTGAAGTTTCCGTGTGGTTACAGAAGGAGAAAAGCCGGTTCTAATGATTTCGTACACAAACAGCATCGGAGAGTTTTCCTCCCTGGTTGTCCCACTGTCCATGGTCCAGTGATTGTTGTCATTCACTTTGTTTTGGGAACGATCTGACTGCCTCGGACTTTCCCAGCCAAATTATGTTGAGTCTGTTTCAGGCTTTCAGCCAGGCTCACTTGCATTCCTCTTTTCCCTACCCCCCCCCCCCTTCCAATTCCCGTTGTCTGTATGCAAACAAAACTGCGTAGTGAGCCAACCATGACAACCGGTTATGATGGCCGTACGCTGACTGACCAATTCTCTTTCGTGTCTCTTCTCCCCTTTGGGTTGTAGGGCCGGAACGGCGGATCGTCCTCGTGGGCCGAACCAGAAGTGGGAAAAGTGCGACAGGAAACACAATCCTGGGGGGAAACCTCTTTGGGATGTTACCTAGGTTAGATACAAAAAGTTGCCAAAAGATAGAGATGGTGTGGAAAGGCAGGAGGGTTGTGGTTGTCAATACGCCTGGCTTCCTCCACACCGGGCGTCCAGAGAGAGCAAATGCTGCTGAAGTGAGAAAGTGTGTGAGCTTTTGTCCCCCGGGTCCCCACGTTATACTCTGGGTCATGGGCTCTGACCGTTTCTCCCAGGAGGAGAAGGACGTGGCTCGGATGATCAAAGGGATTTTCAACCGGAAAGGCAGGAATTATATGATCGCCCTGTTTACCCACAAAGATAAGCTGAAAGGTCGTCCTCTTGAAAGTTTCACCTTTTTCCAAGATCATAAGGAATATATTGCTGAATGTGGGAACCGCTACCTGGCTTTCAACATCATGGCCGAAGGAGACGAACGGGAGGCTCAGGTGGCCAAACTGATGATGATGATTGATCAGCTCGTGCATGACAACGGAGATGCTCTTTATTACACGGAGGACATGCTGAAGAAAGACACAGAGGACTTTTAAAAAAAAAAGTGGCTTCTCCTTGTGTCCCATTGTCTAGGCCAGACATGTCAAACACAAGGCCCAGGGGCCGGATCCGGCCCGGGAAGTGGTTTCATGTGGCCCAGCGAAGCCATCCTGGAAACAGTGGGGGAACGGCCCCCACTGCCTTGGCCCTGGCCCAGAGACCCTCCTCCTGCCAGAGACCCTCAGATCTGTCCCACTCCTGCCCAGGCCCCCATAGGCACCCTTGATGCGAACGATGTAGAGCTGGCCACGCCCACCCAGTAGGCCATGCACACCCTGGCCATGCCCACCCAGTAGGCCACGCCCACCCTGACCATACCCACCCGGCCCCCTGAGGGCAACCGCAATGCTGATGCGGCCCTCAGTGAAATTGAGTTTGACACCCCTGGTCTAGGCCTTTCCCCACCTTTTCACAGATTGGACCACCTTTAGGACATGACAATATTCGAGCACCACCAGTGGCTTAGCAAAGTGTCAAACACTTGATGAACACCCCCCCCCCCAAAAAAAATGCAGAAAAAAGTGATCTAAGCGCATCCACTTACCACACTCGTACTGGGAAACTTGTGCCTGTTTCTCTGACGTTAATCTTTGCCCTCGTGGCTAGAGAGAGCTTACTGGTAGAATTAAGTCAGATTCCAGCTGAAGACAATTCCTTAGTTTTTGTACATGTTAATGAAGGAAACTCCTTCTTCCACGTGTACGTGGAAACAAATGACAGTAACGCTACGACAGCATTTCCCCCCCCCCCCCCCACCCCACTTCCAGCTACAGTTTTGCAACTTGGCTCCCGAACTCGGTCATTGTTTTTTCATGAAACGGTCCCTTCAAACTGCGGTGTGATGTCAATTCCAGACGATTGTGGACTTCACAAAAGCAGCGCAGCATTTTATAAATTTGTCTCTCTTTCTTCACGAAAAACGCTCCTGGCTTTCTTTGTGTCTTGTTATAAAAATGTCTCTGGATCAAGAAGGCTTTGTGGGACGCTTAGATGATGCTTCATTGCAGATAATGCAAAAAGGAAGCTGCTGGTCATTTCCTTCCATAAAATAAAATTCAGACTTCAAATAATCTTCACTTTATTTTCGATTTGGTGCCAAATCGAGTTTCATCGGTAGAGGTTCCTTTGCTGAATCACTTTGCCTTTGCACTGATGAATATATGATGAATTTCTCCATATATATTAATATGCACCATTACCTTGGTGGTCAGGTGGCTGTACTTGCAAAGGCCGCTGGCTCGGTCTCTCACATCGCTTGCAAAGGCCGCTCACTTGGTCTCTCACTCACGTTGCTCACAAGGGTGCTCGCTCGGTCTCTCATGTCACTCTCAAAGGCCTCTCGCTCGGTCTCTCACTCCCCGTCGCTCGCAAAGGCTGCTTGGTTTCTCTCTCACTCCCCGCTCGCTCACAAAGGCCGCTCATTCAATCCGTCATGTCACTCACAAAGGCCTCTCGCTTGGTCTCTCACTCCCCGTCGCTCGCAAAGGCTGCTTGCTTGGTCTCTCTCTCTCTCACTCCCCGGTCGCTCACAAAGGCCGCTCATTCAATCTGTCATGTCACTCACAAAGGCCTCTCGCTTGGTCTCTCACTCCCCCATCGTTCACAAAGGGCACTCGCTTGGTGTCTCACGTCGCTTGCAAAGGCTGCTCCCTCAGTTTCACGTCGCTTGCAAAGGCTGCTCGCTCACACTCTCATTCCCTCACGTTGCTTGCAAAGGCCACTTGCTTGGTCTCTCTCACTCACCCATCGCTCGCAAAGGCCGCTCACTCGGTGTCTCACTCACTTCACTTGGAAAGGCTCCTCTCTCTCGCTCTGTCCTCACCACTTTGCTAACAAAAGCCTCTCCATGTTTTTTTTCTCCCTCTCCCTTTTACAGCTTCTCCTCTCTCTGCCCTCCTCCTTCTCTTTTTCTCTTCTGGGTACACTGGAAGCTCCAATTGGCATGTAGCCATGCGCACCAATCCTGGGGCTTTTGCCAAGCCCTGGAGCCCCAGCTGATCTCCAGGTGTGTGCAGAGCTGCTGTAGCTCATTCCTTCTCCCACTACACTTGGCTAGAGATTGTGTACCACCTGTCAGGTGCTAAAGTACAACTGCTGGTATGCATACCACTGGTTGAAAATCCCTGCTCTAGTCCAGTCCCTCTGCTCAAGACCCTCTACTATTTCAGATAAATGTCTGTCCATTCTCTTCTTAAAAGCCTCCATTGATGGAGCACCCACAACCTCTGGTGGCAAGCTGTTTCACTGGTTCCACAGGGTGCCTGGAGGATGGGGGGCGTGGATGGGGGGCATCAACTGATCCCTGGCAAGGCCCAATGGCTTAGATGACATGGTGGTTTGGGATCCAAGACTTTGTCATCTTTGACTCTGGATAGGGTGACCCTTAGCCATGAAGCACATTCAGAAGCATCCCGATCTGGCATGGCCTTTCGTGGTGGTGATGGATGCATTGGACGTTGCCATCGGCACTGTTCTCCTGCAAGCCTACGCTCCTTCAGGTTACCTGTTCCTTCGTGCCTTCTACTTCAGGATATTGCATGCAGCGGAAAGGAACTACACAAGATGGGACAATGAACTGCTAGCCGTAAAAGTGGCCTTTGAGACCTGGTGGCACCATTTGGAGGGTACCTGGCATCAAATTGAGGTTTGGACCAATCATCACAATCTGGAGCATTTTCAGGCAGCCTGGACTCTGAACCAGAGACACCAAGCTACCACCATCTAACAGAGCAACCACGGCATTGGTTGTGATGGATATGTTCGCTAAAATGTTCCATTTTATCCCATATTTGGGACTACCCCGGCTCGATCCATGGCTCAGTTATTCATTCGCCGTGTGTTCCGACTGCACGGTCTGCCAGACCGGGCTGTGTCAGATCGAGGAACACAATTCACGGTGCGGTTCTGGCAAGCTCTGCTGAAACAACTCAAGATACAGGTGTGTCTCTCCTTGGCCCATCATCCAGAGACTGATGGGGGTACTGAAAGAATGAATGCCATCCTTAAGTAATACCTCCAGTGCTTTGTCAATCAATAGCAGGACAAATTGGCAGATGTGCTAGCAATGGCTGCATATAACATCACACAACATACTTCCACCCAAGTGACCCCAGTTCTTTGCCAAATACGGTTTTCACCCGTGTCTATTTCCCTTAGCCGCAGTGAATGTATTCCTCCAAGAGCTTTGGGCTGTGCACCATGTGGTGAAACACCAGTTCGAAAAGGCCAAAAGGACTACAAGAAATTTCCTGACTGTCACCATGTGGCACCTGCCTTCGAGTCGGCTGTCTAAAAAACTGGACCACCACTGCCTGGGCCCATTTCCTATTGAAGCCAGGATCAACCCTGTTGTTACCACCCTGAGTCAGCATAACCAGCGGCGGAATAGCTGCCAGCCACCACGGGCAGCCGCACAGAACTCACAGCCGCGTTCCCGAAGGGCAGCTGCCCTGCGATCTTGTGGAACGTCCGCGCCGTCGAAGCTGCCGGAAAGACCCGCAGGCAAAGAGGAAGACAGCCACATCTTGTTTTGGGGCTTCTCCGCTGCCTGCTCTTCGGTGATGGCGCCAAGTGGGCCAAAACCACACTCAGCTGACAGGGGGTTGCAGCACTGAGACATAGGACAGTGGAGGGGAGCACAATTGGGGCCCAGGGGAGCATGGCAGGGGGGGTTGGGGCACATACCTACCTGCAATCCGTGTGGAGCTCGGGGCCAGGGGGTGGGACACCGCACGATGGAAAGGGGACGGAGTTTTAAGCAGGCTCAGCCGAATGCTGGTTGCCCAGGGGAAGGTGGGGCCAATTACCCGCAGAGTTTAAATGCCGCATTGGGGTGATTAGCTCCCAATGCTGACTTTGTATCTGCTTGGCGTTTCTGGAGTAAAGAAATCCCTGCCGTCAACCATGCCACGTTGTCGTCATCTTCTTTCCAGCGTGGACGGTGTTGACACCTGTCACCTTCCAACTAACCTCGAAAAATGAGGATCCACCCAGTGTTCCATCGGTCCTTATTGGTGCCTATGTCAGAAGACAGTCCCCACTCAGATTTAAGTGACTGTCCACTAGGACTCCTAGATCCATCTCACAGTTACTACAGTTGAGTCAAGTACAACCTATTCTTATAAGGAACACGGTGGCTCAGTGGGTTAGGACGCTCAGCTTGTCGATCAGAAGGTTGGCAGTTTGGCGGGTCGAATCCCGAGTGCCGCGTAACAGAGTGAGCGCCTGTTACTCGTCCCAGCTTCTGCCAACCTAGCAGTTCGAAAGCACGTAAAAATGCAAGTAGAAAAATAGGGACCACTCCGGTGGGAAGGTAACAGCGTTCCGTGCGCCTTTGGCGTCTAGTCATGCTGGCCACATGACCACGGAGACGTCCTCGGACAAGCGCTGGCTCTTCGGCTTTGAAACGGAGATGAGCACCGGCCCCTAGAGTCGGAAACGACTAGCACGCATGTGCGGGGGAACCTTTACCTTTACCACCTATTCTATACCTGTGCATTTGGGTTTTCCTGCCTAAGTGAAATGAATTGCAATTTGTTGGATAAGGCCCAGCCTTTGAGCCTGTCCAGAACCTTTTGGATCTTGAGCCCATATTCCAAAGTGCTGGCTATTCTCCCCCCCCCCCCCCCCCGATCCCTGTCCTCTGTAAATTTCAGGAGTTCCCTGTCTGTAAAAGTTCGCAAATCCTAGGAAACTTTAGACCTGTTTTCTGGGTTTCGGGGGAACCCAGTCCAGGACCGCTCTCACTTTCTCTGTGTCCATCTCTATCCCCTCGCTGGATAAACGATAGCCCAGGCAATCAATGTGACCTTTGTGGAACTCACACTTTGACATTTTGGTGTACAGTTTGTCACAGCGCAGCTTTTTTTTAGTGCCGCTCTAACGAGCTAACCAAACCCCCCCCCCTTTATACAGGTGATCATGTGGAACTTTTGTTGATCAATTGCATGAATACTGCAGGGCCCCCTTGTAGCCCAAAAGAGAGAACTTTAAATTGGAAACAGCCAAGCAGGCAGTGGAAGGCAGTTTTTCCATTCAACCCATTTATCCGTATGCAGTAATAAGCTTCACTCAAGTCTAGCTTGGGGGAAAAAAACAACAACCCTTTCACAACTGTGCTAATACGTCTTTCATTAAAGGTAGAGCGGGGGAAGGGAGTAGAGGGAGAGACTCAGATATGTGAACAACCGGTTCTCTGCGTCGATGCCGCTTCCGGAAGTCTATTCTGGGCCTGGGCAACAAAAAATTAGCTACCTGTTCTGCCAAAGTGGTGGGAACCAGCTGAATCCCACCACTGGAGAGAAGGGAAGGGGGAAATGGAAGGAAGGAGGAGAGGGAGAGAGAAGGGAAGGAAAGGAGAGGAAAGGGGGAAAAAGAAGGGAAGGAAGAAAGGAATGGAGGGAAGGCAGGAAGGAAGGGAGGCAGTGGTGGGGTTCAAATATGTGAACAACTGGTTGTGTGGATGCTGCTTCCGGAAGTCCATTCAGGGCCTGCACAAGAACGGAGCGGGGCTAGCGAATATCACGCAAGTGCTAGCTGTGCCCCGTTTATGTCATGCACATACTCGTGGCCCTGTGTGGGTGCGCGCATGCGCGTGCGTGAGTAAAATGCTTCCGCCTCACCTTTCTTCCGGTCTGCCAAACAAAGCTTGGTAACTTCTGCTTTAAAGATTGCCTTATGTAAGGATTCACCTCAGCTAACCACCCAAGAAAGCAGAACTCTTGAAACAAGCATCGTCTCAAAAGGATACTTTTTATTAGGGGTTAGTGACGGCAGGGAAGTCAAGGCGAGATCTGGGGAAAATCCCGCTCAAAAGGGCGTAGTCAAAGCAGCAACCTTCCTCCTCCCGCCAAAGTCAAAATGTCCGTTTGAAATCCAGCCGGTCCACGGATGGCAACGACGCGCGGGTAACTGACACACGTTGGTGCGCATCTCAAGGTCTCCTCCAGCTTCCATTTCTCCCGCAACCATCTCCCGCTCAAGCAGGCGGAGGCGGGAGAGGGAAAGTCGAAAGTGAAAGTTATCCCAAGCCAAAGCAAATCTGCCCCTCCCCCCTCCCAGCAGAATGGCGGGCCCCAAATGGGAACACATACGCAGGGGAAAGAATAAGGGTTTGGGAGATCTGACCGAAACTTGGGGTCTGAGATAGGCATAAAAAGGGGGGACCGGCTCGAATTGCTGGTTGTCATCCAAAATGACGGGGAGATCGTGGAGGTTACAATCTCAGCCCCTGCCGACGTTGGAAAAGGCACAATTATGCATTAAGATGAATCACAAGAGAATTGGAGAAGGGTTATTGAAAAAAGCCGAGAAAAAAATTAGTTCCCCCGCCCCAGACATTATATCTCAATGTTTACTATTGAGTCTATTTAAAAACAGAAGGCATTTTAAGAGGATTTTTTCTTTTCTCTGGACCTGGTGGGATAGAACAGGGCTGCCCTATCTTCTTGACCATCTCCATCAGCTCCGAGACCTGCTTCTCCCGCTCGGCTCCTTCGGCCTTGTTGTTAAAGCCGCAAAAGCGGTTGCTGCACTTCCCAATCACCTTACGCAGCTTTTCGTTGTTGGAATTTTGGATGTACTCCTGCAGGGAGCCCCGTCCCAGGTCTTCCTTGAAGGTGAAGAGGACGATCGTGTGATGGATGGACTTTTCCCCAAAGATCTCCCGGATCCGCTTGGCGGCGTCCTTGTCTTCTTTGGTGAAGTGCCCCACCTGGGTCACCAAGATGAAGGCGTGGAGGCCTGACTTGCACATCTGATGGCATTTTGTCATCTCCTCCTTCAGTGACGGATCCGTCTCTTTGGAAACGAAAAGGGCCGGCGTGTCAATCACGAAGATCTTCCTGCCTTCCCAGGTCCCCTGCCCCATTTGCAACGCCCGGATGGTGCTCTTCGCTCCCAGGGCAGACACGAACTCCCTCCGGCCGAGGATGGTGTTGCCCGTGGCGCTTTTCCCACCTCTGGACTTCCCAACTAGGATCAGCCAGATGTCGTCGGCGTCCCCTGGGAGTTTGGAAGAGAGAGGGACAGTCTTAGGGCAGAGCAGAGTTACATGGCTGGAAGGGAATTCAGTGAATATATGGGAGGGAAGGTAGGGGGAGGGGCAGAGAGAGAGAATATTAGATAGATACTCAATAGAGATAGATAGATAGATAGATAGATAGATAGATAGATAGATAGATAGA
>JAKJMR010000625.1:3361-21506 GCA_024449315.1 Daboia siamensis
TCCTTCCTTCCTTCCTTCCTTCCTTCCTTCCTTCCTTCCTTCCTTCCCAGTCATTGTTTTATATGTAGCTTTTTTAAAATGCACAATCATGTTTTTGTGATTTCTTATTTCTCGTCTTTAAAACCCCCCCTGAAATAATTACTTTTTTTCCATGTGCACAGATGCTCTTCAGTGAAAATGTTTCTGAATCTCTACTGTGATGCTTGTTTGGTTATAAACCATTCCAGGGTTTGTTTAATTAATTAATTGAAAAATTGTTGTGATTGTGATCAACCATTGTAATTACATTGTAAGAACTTATAATTTTTCATGTATTAATGGATTTGATTTCATTGTCCCATTAAGTTTCTAAAAAAAAAGTGTTTAGTACACTAGACAGTATAACAAAAATTGAATGATTTGTTAACTTACCAATTTTGTTAGAGATTTTCCCCTCTGGACATTCAACACAATCATAACAGCAGAATTTCTTTCCTTCATTCTTCATTTTTTGATAACCAGGGGGACAATGTTCATTGCACAGTGAAATGGGAAGCACCTATTTATCAATATTAAAATGGTGGAAGATGACCGTTTATTGTTTTGAAGAAAATTTTGTTGTTACACTGAAAATGAAATGTGCAGTTACATTAAAAGAAAAGTGCCATCTAAAGATTGTAAAACAAGAAATTGATTAGATTTGACTTCCGGGTGGCAAGGCGCCGCCGCCGACAGCTGCTTTTAGCTTGTCAGCTTCGCGGCTTTGTAGAACCGCCGAAAACAGCGCCGATCAGCTGTTTCGGTGGTTCGGAAGCCCCCTCCTCGGGAGAAGAGGAGGGAGTGAGTTTCCAAGTAGGGGAAGGGCTCTCTGGGGCCGTCAGGGCTTAAAGCTCTGGCGGCTGGAAGATTGAGCCCCCCCGAAGCTTGGATTTCTCCGGGCTGCGCAGCGTGTCTGCTCCGTTTTTCCTGGAGCAGAACAAGGCGAACGCAACCATCCCTGCCTACAAGAATGGACTTTGGAAGATAATGGAAGCAGGCAGAGCGATGCAAGAGAACAAGGAGTAAGTGAACTTTTGAACTTTGGCTCAATCTACATTGAAGACTTAGAAAGTGAAAGTGCGTAGTTGCAAAAGGGGGAAAAAATGGCGGCTAAATCTTCTTCTAAACTTCCTAAAACTGCGGGGGCTTCCCCCCTGCCGCAATCTTCAGCGCAAGTGTTAGCACCTCCTGCACCTCTACCTTCGCCTGTCTTAACAGTTAAAGTTTTGGAAGATGCTTTGGAAAAACATTCACAGCATTTGGCTGAGATGATAGATGAGAAGATGGATGAGAAGCTGACAGAAAAATTTACAGTAATGAGGGAGGACATCTTGCTTGCATTTCAAGGCATGGCGATATGTATTGAACGCCTTGACGAAAGAGTGGAGGATCTCACTCAAAATAATACTAAACTGGAAGCAAAGATACTAGAGACTGAGAATGTGGTGGATAAAATTGATTACGACTTGACATTGGTACAATATCATGAAATGGAGTTTGCTGTGAGGATAAGAGGTCTTAAGGAGAATTTAAAGGAAGATTTGAAAAAATTAGTTTCTGTTGCTCTCGAAGACGTGCTGGGAAGGCCAGCTGAAGGAATTGCAGAAGATATAGACAAAATTTTCCGTGTTAACTCCTGGATTGCGAGACAAAGGAAATTACCTAGAGATGTGGTTGTTTACTTTACAAAGAGAGCAATCAGGAATGAAGTTATTCAAGTTTCTTACAATACAAAGCTTGTGATTGCTGACCAAGAAGTTTTGGTTTTAAAAGAGATCCCTCCAAAAATCCTAAGGAAACGAAAGGAATTTGCATTTTTAGCACACGAGCTTAAGCGACGCGATGTCAGGTTCAGATGGGAGATTCCAGTGGGTATGGTGGTAATGTTTGAAGATACAAGATACCGTCTCGCTACGGTCCTGCAGGCACGTGATTTTTATAGCAATGTTTTAAAAGCAATTCCTATACCACTTCTGGAACCAACAAAGGAGGGAAAGTTTTATGATGCTGAAGGAATACAGATAGATGAGACAGCACCAGGAGTGATTCAAATTTCAACACTAGAAGAAGCAAAGGATCAGAGGGTTACCCGAGCTGCTTCGAGACGAGCCAGACGTGAGCAAGACCAAGACCAGCAGAATGTTGTGGAACCTTTAAAATGTACCTATAGCCAAGCTGTGGGAGGAGCGCGACCTAAAAAGGTAAAAGGGATTCTGGAAGACGCGCTTCAAAAGCTTCGGGTTGTCAGAAATGGTGACTAAGTTTTTAACTTGGAATGTTAATGGATTAAACTCACCACAAAAGAGAAAGAAAATTTTTCAATATTTAAAGCAATTTAAGACTGACGTTATTTGCTTACAAGAAACACATATTAGAGTTATGGACCAAAAGTATTTATCAAATTCAAGACTAGGTACACAATTTATTGCCTCTGCAGTTAATAAGAAAAATGGAGTGGTTATTTATGTCAAGAATACAATTACAGCAGAGTTAATTGAAGCTGATCAACAAGGAAGATATGTTATTGTGGACTTGTTACTAGAAGGTAAAAGAACTCTTTTGGTTGGATTATACGCGCCCAATCAACAGCAAGCTGACTTTTATAGTTTGTTACACAGCAGGATTACCCAATTGGATTACAAATCTTTTATTTTTATGGGAGATTGGAATGGTGTTTTGAATGTACAAATGGATAAGAGTGGATCTTACAGAAGTACCCCAAGTCATGCTAAATTGCCTAAATCTTTTTTTGAAATGATGGACGATATGGAATTACGTGATGTTTGGAGGGAAAGGAACTTACAAGAAAGAGACTACACTTTCTTTTCTGATAGACACCAATCTTTTTCCAGGATTGATTTTATACTATTGTCTAATGACCTTTTTTTTAGAACTAAGAGGATAAAGATTTGTTCAAAGACTATGTCTGATCACAGCCCAGTTTGGCTAGAGATTGGAAAAGACAGTAGAGAACGACGTTCCTGGCGTTTAAATGAGAATCTGTTCAGAAATCAGAAAAACGTGGAAGAGTGTAAGAAACAGATGAAGGTTTTTTTTGAAACAAATATGCATAAGGGTACTTCTATGGAAATGGTATGGGATGCTAGTAAGGCGTATATGAGAGGTGTGTTGATATATCTTAATAATAAATATAGACGCAATTTGGAATTTAGGAGGAAAGAATTGGAGACAGAGATTAAGGAAAAAGAAAAGGCTTTAATTTTGAATCCATCGGATGTGAAGATTAAAGAGACTATTAAGCTGTTAAGAGGACAATTTGATAAGTTAATGGCTGATCAGGTGGCAACTAATCTACGGTTTGCAAGGCATAATACTTTTTGCAATGCCAATAAACCAGGCAGATGGTTAGCTTATATGTTAAGAAAGAAGCAAAGGGTTTCTAATATAGATAAAATAGAACATAAGGGAAAGATTGTGTATCAACAGAATCTTATTAAGGAAACCTTTGTTGATTTTTTTTCTAAATTATATGCTAGTGATAAGATTAATGAAACGGACATTGATTTATATTTGAAAGATTTTAGCATCCCGGTTCTTACGCAAGACCAAAAAGAAGAAATGAATCAGTTGATAACTGAGGAAGAAATATACTTGGCAATTAAACAGTTAAAAGTAGGTAAAGCACCAGGCACTGATGGTTTGACTGCTGTGTATTATAAAAATCTACAGTTTGAGATGATAAAGCCATTAAAGGAACTGTTTCAGACAATTCAAAAAGGGGGAGGAGTGCCTCCGTCTTGGAAAACTGCTTTTATTTCTTTAATTCCTAAAGAAGATCAGGACGCTACTCAAGCAAAAAATTATAGGCCAATTTCACTTTTGAATACGGACTACAAGATATTTGCTAAGGTTTTAGCTAGTAGACTTATGAGGGTATTGCAACAGGTAATTCATGGTGATCAAACTGGGTTTATAAGTGGTAGACAAATGAAAAATAATGTGAGACATATAGTTGATTTGTTGGAATTTTTGGAAAGGAATAACCAGATCTCTGCAGCATTGATTTTTTTGGATGCTGAAAAAGCCTTTGATCAATTGGATTGGAAATTTTTGTTAAAAGTATTAGATAAAATGAATTTTGGGGATGAATTTTTACAACCAATTAGGGCAATATATCAGAAGCAAACAGCTCGAATAATTGTTAATAATAGTTTGACTGAAATGTGTAATATTGAAAAGGGCACAAGGCAGGGTTGCCCGTTATCACCCTTGTTATTTGTTTTAACGTTGGAGATATTATTGATTAAAATACGGAATTCGGAAACAATTAAGGGAATTCAAATAAGAGATCAGGACTATAAATTGAGGGCGTTTGCGGATGATCTGGTTATTACTTTGACACATCCAGAAAATTCTGTTATGGAATTGATGGAGTTAATATCGCAATATGGGAAAGTTTCTGGATTTAAGATTAACATACAAAAAACTAAAATTTTATCTAAAAACATGACAGCATTACAAAAGGTTTCTTTAGAAAGCTTAACTGGATTTGAAATTGTTGAAAGGGTTAAATATTTGGGGGTATATCTAGCACCCTCAAATGTTAAATTATATAAAAATAATTATGAAAAGTTATGGAATAAAGTCCAAAAAGAATTGGATAGTTGGAAAAAATTACAACTATCATTATTGGGAAGAATTGCAGCAGTAAAGATGAATGTTTTGCCAAAATTTTTATTTTTGTTTCAAATGATACCCATTCTCAAAAAGGATTCAAATTTGGAGGAATGGCAGAAGGGTATTAACAAATTTGTTTGGGCAGGGAAAAGGCCACGGGTCAAATTTAAAATTATGCAGGATACACGCGAAAGAGGTGGTCTAAGAATGCCCAATTTTAAATTATATTATGAAGCTGCTGCATTATCAGCTATAAGTGATTGGATCAATTTGACACAGGGGAGACTGTTAAATCTTGAAGGGTATGATTTGTTATTTGGTTGGCATGCATATTTACTGTATGACAAAAAGGTAGATAATGTGTTCAAAATGCATATTTTGAGGTATGCTTTGTTGCGAGTTTGGAAAAAGCACAGACAAAAGTTAAATTATAAGATACCGTTATGGGCAATACCCAAACACGCAATAGAGAATATAAATGTTGGATTTAAACATGATGTGACTACATATAAGGAAATTTTGAGCTTGGAGAGGAATGTGTGGTGTTTGAAGTCATATAATCTTTTACGAGAAAAAAAGATTGTACAAACTTGGTTTCAATATGGACAATTACAAGCCAGGTGGAAAGAAGATCAGAAGATTGGTTTTTTGATGGATGATGAAAATTTGGTAAAACAAATTAGAAATCAGGGATCAGCACATATTAAACGGATATATCTTGCATTGATAGAGATTGACTCAGAAACAGAAATTGTTAAGGATTGTATGATAAAATGGGCACAGAATATTCAGGAAGTTATCACAATGGACACTTGGGAAAAGATTTGGGTGAGAAATGTGAAATTTACGCAAGCTCAAAATCTAAGAGAGAACTTTTATAAAATGTTTTATAGATGGCATTTAGATCCTAGAAAGTTAGCAAGTATGTATCCGAATTACCAGCCCAAATGTTGGAGATGTGGTGGCGAAGATGCAACGTATTTTCATATATGGTGGACTTGCAAAAAGATCAAACCATTTTGGATTAAAATTTGGTGGAATATGCAGAAGATATTCAAGAAAAGGATAAAGTTTTGTCCGCAATTGTTTTTACTGGGCATTATTACTGATACTATTGTGTTGGACATTAATTTGATGTTGAACTTAATTACGGCAGCGAGACTCTTAATAGGGCAATATTGGAAGAAGGAAGAACTGCCGACTATAGAGGAATGGACTTTAAAAGTTTCCAACCTGGCGGAAATATCAAAGATCTCAGCATATTTGAAAGATCATTCTCAACAACGATATATTGTGGAGTGGAAGAAATGGATTGATTACATCCAGAATAAATATGGGACTAAAAAGTTTCATCTAGCATTTGAATAAGTATATTGCTTGTAGTCAATTTATAAGAGCTAAAGTGCGAGAGATTTAATAGTTTATTGTTGTTAGCATATGAGAGTTTATGTTTGGTTATTTTATTTTTATACCTTGTATCTAGCTCTGGGAAGTCCGGGGGGGGGGGAGGGGGGAAGGGGAGGGGGAGAGGGTGGGATAGGGTTGGGGAGGGTTGGGGGATGGGATGTAATAATTAAAATGTATTGAAAAACTTTTCAATAAAAAAAAAAAAAAGAAAAGAAATTGATTAGATTTGATGATTTATTTCAAACACAATTAAGTACATTTCAGTTTTGTCCTCTGATCTGATTTTATGATCTGGATTTCTATTTTTTTGTTATTTTGAAATTCTCATATCCATTTAATTAAAGTTTTATTAATTCAAATCATCAGATTGACCAGAAACATTGAGTCAATTAGTCACTGATTTGAACAGAGGTTTCATAAAGCTTCATTCAACTAGAGAAATAGAACCCCTTAAAAGAATGTTTGTTTGTTTTTTGTCATTTACATTTCAATATATGAGGGAAGTCTTATATAATATAATATAACAGATATATTAAGCCTTTAATAATTAAAGAGGGAAAAAGGTTATTTCTTAATCTGGTTATCTTCCTGGGTTGCCAAGAAGGAGAAAAGTAAATATGCCAATCTAATGAATCCATATTTGAATGATCAGAGATAATACTGTTGAAATCATACCTTGTTAAATGCTCTATGCCAAACAATCATATCCTCATTAATGACGAATTCCCTTCCTTTTAAAGCATCGGGATCCACTTTCCCAATCTTGTGTCTCTGGAAAGTGGAATTGGGAAAGACAACAATGTTTATGATATCAAATCCACCTTCCATCTTCTTTTGATCATAAAAAGTCAAGGTTTGTCCAAGAGAATTATTGTATTTCATGCCTTTCAGAAATTGGTGGAGCTATACGATTGAGAACAATAAAACATGTAAATAAAAACATACAAATGTATCAAAGTAGTACTATACTTTTAAGTGAGAAACACTGAAAACATGCAAAGTCCATTTCTCCAACCTCTTGAGGACTTGTTTCCTATCCTCTGTACATGGGGATAACAAGAAGGATCTGATATTTCAGTTTGAACAATAATCAAATGAAATGTAAAGTGTATTTCTAGGCTTCCATATCTTTTAGAAACCAGTACTTCATGTTTACTAGGAAGAGACATATGAAAAACTAGAGAAACCATTTCCAGATTTGTTTCTGTCATCCCACCCATTTTTCATTGCATGACATTTTCATTTATACCGCTCCTAAGGAAATGGTAAGGCTGAAAGATAGTTGGCTCAGCTAACCAGCATTCCTCAAGTATTTTCAGAAAAAGTTACTAAATTACTAAAAAGGCAGAAAGATTTGAAAACTAGGATTTGGATGTTATGCACTCTAAGTTTACTTTACTAGGTTCAGGGGCTAAAATAGAAAACATATTACTTTGAACTTAAGCCCAAGAATGATGACACTAAACTGGTAACTATAGCCAACCCCCCAGAAGACAAGCTAGGATTCCCAAAGATCTTGAAAAACTGTAACAATGGGCCCTATCCAGCAAAATGAGTTTTAATTTGAGGAATGTTTTCAATTAGGCAGGAAAAATCAAACGCATAAGTGCAGATTAGGTGAGACCTGGCTCAAAAACAGTAACTGTAAGAGGGACCTTGGAATCCTAGTGGATGATCACATGACTATGAGCCAGCAATGTGCAGCAACAGCCAAAAAAGCTAATACAATCTTGGGTTGTATAAACTGAGGCATACGATCAGGATAATGTGAAGTATTAGTACTGCTTTGTAAAACCCTAGTAGGACCACACCTCGAGTACTGCAACCAATTTTGGTCACCATACTGAAAAAAAAATTGTTGTGATTTTGGAAAAAGTTCAGA
This sequence comes from Daboia siamensis, assembly GCA_024449315.1. Taxonomy (NCBI): domain Eukaryota; kingdom Metazoa; phylum Chordata; class Lepidosauria; order Squamata; family Viperidae; genus Daboia; species Daboia siamensis. Next base: position 11,307 of record JAKJMR010000625.1, read on the forward strand.
GAAGTGCAACTAAAATGATCAAAGGCCTGGATACTAAAACATAAAGAACAGTTGCACGACTTGGGTTTGGCTAGTCTAAAGAAAAGAGGAAACAGGGGTGATAAGATAGCAGTACTCCAGTGTTTAAGAGGCTGCCACAAAGAAGAATGGGGAAAATTATTCTCCAAAGCACTAGAGGACAGGACAAGAAACAATGGTTGGGAACTGATCAAGGAAACATGGAACCTGGAATTAAGAAGTCACTTGTCTGAAATGGTATAGGTTCGCCTGCTTGAGCAGGGGGCTGGACCAGAAGAGCTCTATTCTGTTCTATTCTATTCTATTCTATTCTATTCTATTCTATTCTATTCTATTATAATAATAATAATAATAATAATAATAATAATAATAATAATAATAATGTTGGAAGGGACCTTGGAGGTCATCTAGTCCAACCCCCTGCTCAGGCAGGAAACCTTATACCATTTCAGGCAAATGGCTGTCCAGTCTCTTCTTAAAAACCTCCAGTGTTGGAGCATTCACCAACTCTGGAGGCAGGTTGTTCCACTGGTTAATTGTTCTAACTGTCAGGAAGTTTCTCCTTACTTCTAGGTTGCTTCTCTCCTTGACTAGTTTCCATCCATTGCTTCTTGTCCTGCTTTCAGGCGCTTTGGAGAATAGCTTGGCTCCCTCTTCTTTGTGGTAGCCCCTGAGATATTGGAACACTGCTATCATATCACCCCTCACCCTTCTCTTCATTAAACTACACATACCCCATTCTAGCCTAGCACTGTGTTGGCTTTTTTGGCAGCTGCAGCACACTGCTGGCTCATATTTAAGTGATTGTCTACTAAGACTCCGAGATCCCTCTCACAGTCACTACTATTGAGCAAGGTACCACCTATACTATACCTATGCATTTGATTCTTCCTGCCTAAATGTAGAACCTTACTTTTTTCACCATTGAATTTCATTTTGTTAGATAGTGCCCAGTGTTCAAGTCTGTCCAGATCCTTCTGTATCTTAAGCCTATCTTCTGGAGTATTGGCTATTCCTGCCAGCTTGGTGTCGTCTGCAAATTTGATGTGTTCCCCATCTATCCCCTCATCCAAATCGTTAATGAAAATATTGAAGAGCACTGGGCCCAGAACAGAGCCCTGGGGCACCCCACTACACACTTCCTTCCATGTAGATGCAATTCCATTGAGGACCACATGCTGAGTACGGCCTGTCAGCCAGCTACGAATCCATCTGGTGGTAATGCTATCTAACCCACATTTTTCTATCTTGTCAAGTAGTAGGTTGTGATCTACTTTATCAAATGCCTTACTGAAGTCTAAGTAAATTATATCTACAGCATTCCTCTGGTCCACTAGTTTTGTCACTTGGTCAAAGAATGTAATAAGATTTGTCTGGCATGATCTGTTTTTGACAAACCCATGTTGACTTTTTGTGATGACTTTGTTTGCATCAAGGTGTTCACTGATTTGTTGTTTGATTATCTTTTCCAGTATCTTCCCAGGTATTGAGGTCAGGCTGATAGGTCTGTAGTTTCCTGGATCTATTTTTTTCCCTTTTTTGAAGGGAAATTCTATTCTATTCTATTCTATTCTATTCTATTCTATTCTGTTCTGTTCTGTTCTGTTCTGTTCTGTTCTGTTCTGTTCCGTTCCGTTCCGTTCCGTTCCGTTCCGTTCTGTTCTGTTCTGTTCTATTGTAGAAAGATTGAGCTTGAATTCAAGTTTTTTTATTTGCTTACATACTGTAGGTAAAATCTTCCCATACTAAATACCCTTAGAGATATACCCTGAGAAATTTTAGGGCATGGCTATTCTAACTCTCTTCTTCTGTCACCTCAGGGTTTGAGGCTGTAGTGCCTTTTCTCTCCCCAGAAACCACGATTGAACCTCCTTCCAAGAAAACTGCCATTTCACTATAGTCCATCACATCAGCTCCCCCTCTACATGCACCATTTCCTAAAATAACAGGGATGAAAATAAAGGTATCATAATAAAATAAAAATATCATCAATAGACTAATGTTCAAATACTGGAATCATACACCTGCTGGAATCATACACCCTAACTTTGTACTTTGTTATTATCAAATACAAAATATTTGTAGCACATAAATCACCTGCCACGGTTTTGAATCTTCATATTCTGATAATTTGTTCCTCATAAAATGCCTGCGATTAGATCGAAATAAGAAGAGAGCATGTAAAGCTTGAGCCAATACAGAGGCAGCATTATAGATACTGTAGCTGTGCCCAGACATCTGTACCTCAAAAAGAACCCCAGGAATGTCCTCTAGCCTCTCCTCTCCAGTACAAAAGGGATTGACGAGTTCGGCTAAATAAGGGGATGGTAAGGAACAATCAAATACTTGTTCCCAGAAAAATGGAAAAAATCCATCTTCTTGAATCCAAGGAGGTTTTATCAACTTCAAGAATTCCTTGAACCCTGAAATTTCTTTTGAATGAACATTAAAACAAATGGCACCATCGAAGAACTGCCGATCCCATTTTTTATTCATTCCTGATAATAAATAGTCCATTTGGGCAGTCATGATCCATACCTTTCCCAAGGAACTCTGCTCATGTCCAGGATCAAGCAAAAAAATTATATCCGTTAACCATACCATTGTCAAAGATTCTCCACAGGTGATAAAGGTGTTGGTCTTCTCATCAATCATATGTTTATAAATATTTTTCCCTTTTTGGAACATTTCAAAAAACTTGTCCCAGTAGGTTAAAATTGGGATTCTTTCTGTGGAAGCAGAACAGATTCCATGCTGGGAAAAGAGGGACTCCATGCTTTGCAGAAAATGGTCTCCTTGACTGTTATCAATAGCAAGGAGTCCAACCCATCTCCACCCAAAATGCTGAAGGAGTCGGATAATCCCAATGTACTGTGAGGACTCATTTGGAACCATGGAGTAATAGAATGGAATCTCAGTGCTATGAACATCTTGTGGGGTAAATGACCCATATGTGAGCTAAAAGAAACACATATTATGGAAAATGATCCTCATCAGTATCTTTTTCTTCATATATTTCCAACAAATTTGGTCAGATTGTTGAGTAATGTCACCAGAGAATAAGGATGTTTTAATAATCCCAGTTTGGGAAAAAGAAAAGGGGGAATTTACAGGCCTCTCTTCTCAAAGACCGTACCTGTGGTATCTTGTAAAACTTTACCAGATCTGCGATATAAGAAGAAGTTCCAAAGCTGAGCCCTCCTATGATAGAAATGAGATTTCTCCTGGTGTCACATTTATAGTTAGGGACAAATCTCTCTGATCTGAAGAGCAGGTCCAGGGTGGTCCGATAGGTCATTATTGCATTGTAGTAGCTGTCATGAATATAGAAGCCAAGAGTGACATTGGACAAGATTTCTGGATTCCCATTGATCTCCTTCACAGCAAAGACCAAGGAAAGCACATGTTGGTAAAACTTTGTTAGCACGCTGAAAACAGATGAATTTACAGGTATCATTAAATATTTGCTTATTATTTTCCTGGAACCCCAGAGAGGTACTTTATACATGTACAATTGGGGAATGACCGATTGAGCTCTATTTCCAATTCAAGCTATTTCCATTGCTGCAGATTGAATCAAAGAAAATAATCTACCTTTCCCTTAATTCATTGCAGTTCTTCTAACTAGAGTTGACACACGTTTTTCAAATATAATTTTTTCTTGCATTAAAAACAAGCAATGCCTTTATAAAATTCTTATAAAGTATCTTTTATTAGAAACTATTCTCCTTAATAAATAAAGCAATCTAGAGATTCCACAAAGATATAAAATAAGAATTCCTTACTTTGGATGCCCAAAATACTCAAGAGAGGGATGCTGCTGAAATGAAACATCATTAAATTGGTAGCTAACCATAGATACCATCTCACCAATGACAAAGTCCCCTTGCTGGTACCATTCATTTGGAACAGGTATGGGTTCGCCTGGATGACAAAGCAGAGACTTCATTCTCAAAAGTGGAAATAGCAGAAAAAGGAACATTCTGGGCAACAACTGCTCTCTAAGTATAGATGTTCCACCACCAGCAGCTTTCCATGCATTCACCAGCCTCAAAATTCCTGTTAAGAGTATCGCTGAAGACTACCTTTTAGCCTGGATTGTTCTTGCAAACAGTGATAATATTGTAAAAGGTCTGAATGACAATATAGAATTCCAGAAACACAAATTAATTTATGACAGTTGAAATCATAGGACTTGTGTGTTCTTGTCTTCTCCTGTCCAGTCCCTAAGGGGCACTCATTTTAAATATTTTTCTTTTCTTTTCTATAATGCCTTCTTGAATTGTTTACAGTTTTTATGAAGGGAGAAAATTATTATCATTGTTATACTTTCAATGGGTTGATAATTATGTCTTCAACTTTTTGTCTCCCACTGTTAACAATTTGTAATGTGTGTGTTTCTATGTAGCTGAATTTAGTATTTTCTAATTTTTTTCTCTTTGTGATGTCATCATTGGAAAAGTTCAGAGGTAAACTTCAATTCATCCCAAAGCTACACTTTGAATAATAAAAGTTTGGTTATTTTATACTTTTCAACCAAAATAGGTTTCTGTGCTCATGCAAGATTTACTAGAAACACTTTAACAAAGTGTATTTCTGTAATAAAATGAAAGATTGTTAACATCACTTCCCAGGATATTTTGGGAATAGAACATTGCTCCATTTGTAATCTGTTAGCCTGGTTACATTGGCATATGAATAGCACAACAAATCGATTAGGTTAATCTGCAGAACCTGATGCAAATCTATCTGGAAGAGATCTGTAATCAGGGCAAGGAAATTGTTCTGAGTAGAGTTGATACTTGGTACTTGTTTTTAGGAATCCCAACATGAATCCCCTCATGGACAGGACGTCTACTTCTCTGTCTCTACCAACCATAATGAACTATAAAGAGCGGAGGAAAAGCAGCATAACACCATGCAATCCACCCCCAATGCTCTGAGCCAGTCCAGAAGGACATCATGATCAATTGTACTGAAAGTAGGACAAGAATGGATGTACAACCCACATTCCACCCTGGCAGAGATCACTCTAGAAAGAGTACAGAAAAGAACAACAAAGATGATCAGGGGCTGGAGACTAAAAGGTACAAGGAACGGTTGCTGGAATTCAGTTTGTCTAGTTTAATGAAGAGAATGATGAGGGGGGACATGATAACAGTGTTTCAATATCTCCGGGGTTACCAGAAAGAAGAGGGAGTCAAGCTATTGTCCAAAGCAACTGAAAGTGGGAGAAGAAACAATGGATGGAAATTAACCAAAGACTAAAGCAACCTAGAATTAAGGAGAAAATTCCTGACAGTTGGAACAATTAATCAGTGGAACAACCTACCTCCAGAAGCTGTGAATGCTCGAACACTGGAAGTCTTTAAGAAGAAATTGGGCAGCCATTTGTCTGAAATGGTATAGGGTATATAGATGATTTCCATGGTCCCTTCCAACATCATCATCATCATCATCATTATTGTTATTATTGTTGTTGTTGCTGTTGCTGTTAATGCTGTTATTGCTGTTATTGTTGTTGTTGTTGTTGTTGTTGTTGTTGTTGTTGTTGTTGTTCAAAAATGCAATCAATACTGTTTCTCTCCATACCTTGGCCTTAATCCTGACTGAAAATGATCCAGGTAATCTGCTTCATTCAAGGCTTTTTGAACCATTGGTGCAAGCAATGTTCAAATCTTTTTGTCCTTTAAAGAAGAAATATTTTCTTCATAATAGAGCCCATGAAAGTATTGACAATTCTAACATCTATTGAGATCTCATTTTACATGCATTCTCCTGTGATAAAAATTTTCATATTCTCAAGTACTAATGTCATGGTTGCGTCAGATGAAACTTGTCAAAAGAACTTTGAGGCATTGTTTTCCTTAAAGAATTTTTATTCGACAAACAAAGTATCGGCACTACATAGTTAAAGCCAAAAGCTGAATTCCCTTCCCTGAGCACAAAGTAGCAAAGCACTAGTTCCCTACTCCAGTCAACAGTCATAAATCACATTCCTCAATTAGCTTGAAGTGCGGGCTTTCTCCCCAGCTCTCCAGCCCGCCAAATCTTTATCAACTCTTTGCGCAATAACCTTGGATTCCCATGGCTGGGTTATTATTGTTATGACTAGCTGGACTCTCATCCACATCCATCTGTTTTCAAAGCAAGAACATCCGATGTTAGCAGCATTGACAACTAAATTCACATACCTATCTGATTTTTTTTATGACCCTGTAATCCCTTCATTTGGGATGGAGTCAGAATGACAGAATGGACATTGTGAATACTCCAGAATATTCTCATAGGGTGAGAATGATTCCATCTCAGAGATAAAATGGAATCTGATCTTCTCTTTTTTAATAAGGGAGATTCATGTTATGCAAATTTTATCTATAATGAATCGATATCATGCTTCCACAGTTTCCATATGAAGCACCTGACTATTGGATTTGGTGAATTGTGATTCAATCAGATATTAAAAGAGAGTAGTGAAAAATATTAAGAAAAGGAAGAGATGGAGAGTATGTAAACACGCAAAAACAATTTTGAAAACCTTTTTTTTTTAATAATCCACATAAATAACTTCATTTCATATCGTGTCATGACTCAAAAAGAAAATTGTCAAATTTAGATGGGGTAAAATCCTTGCAATAATTATTCATGATAATAGATATATTAATTTTATGAAAATGTGTGTTTTTTTATAATATCTAATAGCATAATAAATAAAAAGAACAAACTTAGAACAAAAGTTGTATTCTTATGCACTTACTTTGTTATAAAAGAAATGTGTTTATTCACCTACTAAAACTAGAAATCAAACATTTGAATTTTCCATTTTAAAAAAAGAAAATTGCTAATAGAAATCATGTTTTCTCTGGTTTACCTCAAAACATATTAGTATTCCTGACTATGTTCTGTGAGCTTTCCTAGAACCCATGTTGCCTAGGAATAGTCATATGAAGAACTAGAGAAACAGTTTCCAGATTTTGTTCTTGCCATCTCATCTATTTTTCATTGCATAACAATCTCACAGTTATATGGCTGCTAAGGACATGGAAAGGATTGAAGGATAGTTGTCTCAGCTAAACTGCATTCCTCAAGTATCCTCAGTAAAAGTTAAAATTACTAAAAAGCCATCAAGATTTGAAAACCAGGATTTAGAATTAGTTCACTTAAGCCTTAGTCCTTTCATCTGAAGATGACCTGAAGATGACCAGGTAATAAACCATATTATAGTGATGGAAATGAAGGTATACTAATAAATGTTATCAATGGACAAATTGATTTTATAGTTGTTTCCTCCCTTTTTGGCTCATGAACCCTAAGTTTATTTTACTAGACTCAGGGTATAAAATAGAAAATATATTTGTGTGAAGCTAATCCGAAGAATGATGTAAAAAAATTGAGCCAGAATTCAAGTTTTTATTTGCTTACACATTCTAGTTAAAATCTTCCCATACTAAATCCTTACTACTAAGATATACCCTGAGAGATATACCCTGTGAGATTCTAGGTAGTGGCTATTCTTACTCTCTTCCATTGTCTTCTCAGAGTTGGAGGGTGTGCTGCCTCTTCTCTCCCACATAAACAGTTTCTGAAATATGTTCCCTCCTTCCAAAAAAACTGTCATCATATCAACTCCCCTCTATGTGCACCTTTTCCTACAATTAAGGTAAAGTTTCCCCCGCACATGCGTGCTAGTTGTTTCCAACTCAGATAATTTGTCCATCAAATAATGCCTGTGATTAGATCGAAGTAAGAATTGAGCATGTAAAGCTTGAGCCAATACAGATGCAGCGTTATAGACACTGTAGTTCTACCCAGACATTTGTACCTCAAAAAGAGGCCCAGGAATATCCTCTAGCCTCTCATTTCCAGTACAAAAGGAATTGTCCAGTTGGGTCAAAGATGGGGATAGTAATGAACAATCAAATATTTGTTCCCAGAGAAGTGGAAAAAAATCCATCTCTTTGAATCTCTTTGAAGTTATCAACTTCAAGAATTCCTTGAACCTTGGAATTTCTTTTGAGTGAGCTGTAAAGCAAATGGCACCATCGAAGAACTGCCAATCCCATTTTTTATTCATTCCTGTTACTATATAATCCATTTGGGCAGTCATGATCCATACCTTTCCCAAAGAACTCTGCTCATGTCCAGGATCATGGAAGAATATAGTATTAGTCAACCATGCAATTATCAAAGACTCTCCACAGATGATAAACATGCTGATATTTTCATCAAGTATATGGTGGTAAATAGTTTTCACTTTTTGGAACATTTGAAAAAAACTTTTCCCAATAGGTTAAAAATGGGATTCTTTACATACAAGCAGAACAGTTTCCATGCTGGGAAAAGAGGGACTCCATGCTTTTCAGAAAATGCTCTCCTTGACTCTTATCAATAGCAAGGAGCCCAACCCATCTCCACCATCTCCACCATTCTATTGTTGAAGCAATAGAATGGAATCTCAATGCTAGGAACATCTTGTGGGGTAAATGACCTTATGTGAGCTAAAAGAAACACATATTATGGAAATAGATCATCATCAGTATCTTTTTCTTCATATTTTCCAACAAATTTGGTTAGATTGTTCAGTAATGTGGCCAGAGAATAAGGATTTTTTAATAAGCCCAGTTTGGAAAAAAGAAAAGGTGGGGGAATTTTTAGGCCTCTCTTCCCAAAGACCGTACCTGTGGAATCTTGTAAAACTTTACAACGTCTGCGATATAGGAGGAAGTTCCAAAACTGAGCCCATCTATGATAGAAATGAGATTTCTCCTGGTGTCACATTTATAGCTGGGGATAAATCTCTCTGATCTGAAGAGCAGGTCCAGGGTGGTCCGATAGGTCATTATTGCATTGTAGTAGCTGTCATGAATATAGAAGCCAAGAGTGACATTGGACAAGATTTCTGGATTCTCATTGATCTCCTTCACAGCAAAGATCAAGGAAAGGACATGTTGGTAAAACCTTGTTAGCACGCTGAAAACAATAAATTTACATCTATCATTAAATATTTGCTTATTATTTTCCTGGAACCCCAGAGAGGTGCTTTACCCTATATAAGGAAAGACCAATCCAACTCTATTGCTAATTCTTCTGCACTGAACTAATTATTTTGATTTTTATTGTTTGCATGATAGAATCAATATCCCTTAAAACACTTCCCCACATACAAAGTGTTCTCATTATGAAAGAAAATAATCTGCCTTTCTCTTCATTTACTGCAATGCCGCTAACTAGAGATGACACAAAGGTGCATGATAAAAATTGTTTACTCTGGATTTTCAAAAAACTCCTGAGAGGGTTGCTGCTGAAATGAAACTTGATTAAATTGGTAGTTAGCCATAGATACCATCTCACCAATGACAAGGTCCCCTTCCTGGTACCATTCATTTGGAACAGGTATGGGTTCACCTGGATGACAGGGCAGCGACTTCACTCTGAAGAGTGGAAATAGGAGAAGAAAGAACATGGGGGCAGCAAATGCTCTTTTAATATAGAAGTTCCTCCATCAGCATCTTGCCATGTTAGTCTGCATTTCATAACCCTAAAAATTTCTATTACAGTAAGAACCAGTTTGAAGCCTAACTTATAGCTCTGATTCTGCTTACATATAGTGCTAATAATCAAAAAGATCTGAATGGCAATGTGGAGTTTCAGCAATAGAATTTAATTTGGGGTTGTTGAAATGATAGACTTCATCTGTCTATCTTCTCCTCTCCAATCTCTATGGGACAGTCTTTTCTTCATACATTTATTTCTCTTATGTCTTCTTCAGGTGTTTACAGTTTTGATGAAGGAAACAAATTATTATCATTGGAAGAATTCCAGTGGGGAAGTAATCATGTCTTCAGTATTTTCTCTAGCATTATTGGCCTTTTTTAAAATAGAAAAAGGAGATAGTTGATTTTGAACTACAAATGAAGAGAAGGACTAGGGGTGACATGATAGCAGTATTCCAACATCTCAGGGGTTGCCACAAACAAGAGGGAGTCATGCTATTCTCCAAAGCACCTGAAGGCAGGACAAGAAACAATGGATGGAAATTAATTAAGGAGAAGAACTAAGGAGAAATTTTGTGACAGTTAGAACAATTAATCAGTGGAACAACCTGTCTCCAGAAGTTGTGAATGCTCCAACACAATATTATTATTATTATTATTATTATTATTATTATTATTATTATTATTA
>JAKJMR010000625.1:23050-35838 GCA_024449315.1 Daboia siamensis
TCAAGGGAACTACTTAATGACCACCTGGCTGGAAAGGAAAGGAGAGAGATGCAGTTGCAGGTGGAGAGATCAGAGTCCTAGTCAGAAGCAGCTGTCAGTGGGGATGACGATGAACTGCCTTTTCCACCAGATTCCAGGGTGTGCAGGGCTGAATTATAGTGCCTAAATAAAGCTTTTAAACTTATCATGTGGGAGAGGGACAGGAAGAGGACAATATGTTTCTGGTTGTCTACTTTACTATTTCATATATTCACTATGGTTCCTCATGAGCATCCAGGAAATACACTATTTAGCTCACATTAAACCTAACAGATTTAAAGAGAAAAAAGATAGCATTGAGTTGCAGAGTAAGAGTGCCACCTAGAATATTTGGACCTTCCACATGGATGCCTCTGGTCACAGCTAAAGGCTGAATAATAGAATGTTAGATTTAACTAATAATCTGTTCTCCTAGAAAGATGCTGTTTTGTGTTCAGATGTGGGTTCAAGAGAATGATGTAGCACTTGGGGAGAAAGATGCAACCTAGGAGACCTGCAGTAGAGCCCAAGATGGAGAAGACCTCCACAGCCACCATGTATTTCCCTTTGGTGCTCAGATAGGATGGAATGAAAGACACCCAAATGCTTAAAAAAACAAGCATGCTGAAGGTGATCAGCTTGGCTTCATTAAAAGTATCAGGCAATTTTCTGGCAAAGAAAGCCACAGTAAAACTGATGGTAGCCAGCAGCCCCAAGTATCCCAGGACAATGTAAAAAATGGAATCTGAGCCTTCATTACATTGAACAATTATCTCATGAATCTCTGAATGCATGTCCCATTCTGGGAAGGGAGGACACATGATCAACCATACCATACAGATAACAGTTTGAATACAGGAGCAGAGGACAATGATAGATCCAGCCAGTCTCTTTCCTAGCCATTTTCTCATCTGGTTTCCTGGCTTTGTGGCCAGGAAAGCCACAACCACTGTGATGGTCTTGGCCAAGACACAAGACACTGAGAGAGAGAAAATGGTGCCAAACACAGTTTGCCTGATAAAGCAAGTCACCTTCCCAGGTCGACCTATAAATAACAGAGAGGAGAGAAAACACAGCAGGAGAGAGGAAAGAAGGATGCATGTGATGCTCCTGTTGTTGGCTTTGACAATGGGTGTATCCCAGTGCAGAATGAAAGTCACTGCTACCAAAATGAGGATTGATGAAAAGAAAATGATCAAGGAAGTCAGAAGGATCCCCAAAGGTTCACCATAGGATAAATAGGTAAAATGTTTGGGAAGGCACTGGACATTTTCTGCATTAGAGTAATGATCTTCTGGGCACTTATCACATTGGACTGCATCTGAAATACATGAAGAAAACCTAGTCATTTCCAACTATATAGAACAATATATAGTGCTAAATGAACAAAATCATTCCTGGTGATGCCGTTCACATTCCCAATGAGATATACACAATAATGCTTTCTTGACAAGTTGTGTGTATGCTTTCTTGACAAGTTGTGTTATTTATGGATATATATTCCTTTGAACTTCAATATTAATAGTGGAGTACTCTGAAGAGAACTGCACCTCTCAAACTAGCAAAGGAAATCAGAATAGAATGGATATATGCAAATATTTAAATTATTCCAATTAAAATTATTCCCTGGCTCTTTGAGCTATCTGGCCTGGACTGAGGGGTTTTAATGATTTTAAATTGTGATTTTAACTTTTTGGGGCTATACTTAATTTTATTTTATTTTAATTTTATATTGTATTGCTTTTAAATTTTGCCCTGTAAACTGCCCTGAGTCCTTCGGGAATAGGGCGGTATATAAACCGAATTAATAAATAAATAAATAATAAAAGAAATCTTACCCCAATTCCTTTCCATTACATATCATGCCATAGTTGTAAGCAATGGAGACAATATAAGTTTGAACATTTAATAAACATAAATTTAATAAAATGAATGAAATGAGTGAAATGAACAATCTCAACACTGAACTATTTCAGTATTTTTCTTTACTTGCCCATTTGGACTGAAATTGTTCCTTCAGAGCATTTAGTGCAATTGTAGCAACAAGGAGGCTTCCCCTCCTGAATAACCCTTCTGTACCCCTGGCGGCATCTTTCCACACATCGGATACGGGGACGTACCTGAATAGAAACACCAAGAAAATTTATCAGCTGGATTCACCAAAAATTTCTGTAAATTCTCCACTTTATTGGGAGAAATGACTACATTCAGTGAGCTCCTAAATCTTCTGATGTCAGGATATCCCAAAAACAGAATATTTGTGGAGACTGTCCTATGTTTGCAATTGATGCGTTCTCCATTTTCTTCAAACATGTTCATAGTCATTTGATCTTTTATAACCACAAAAAATAGTAGAGAACATGTGAATCTGTTGTATAACTAAAACATTTCAACTCTATTACTGATCAGAACAGTCATGATTGGCTTGTAACCTGAGGTCTAGGAAAGAAACAAAGGTTTTCATTGTCTATCAAACCTCATGTCTTTTCAAAAGGTGCCTCCCTTTTGGCTCTTTTTTTTTGCCATATATAATAATAATAATAATAATAATAATAATAATAATAATAATAATAATAATAATAATAATAATAATAATAATAATAATAATAATAATAATAATAATAAAAAAGTTGGAAGGGACCTTGGAGGTCATCTAGTCCAACCCCCTCCTCAGGCAAGAAACCTTATACCATTTCAGACAAATGGCTGTCCAGTCTCTTCTTAAAAGCTTCCAGTGTTGGAGCATTCACCACCTCTGGAGGCAGGTTGTTCCACTGGTTAATTGTTCTAACTGTCAGGAAGTTTCTCCTTAGTTCTAGGTTGCTTCTCTCCTTGACTAGTTTCCATCCGTTGCTTCTTGTCCTGCTTTCAGGTGCTTTGGAGAATAGCTTGACTCCCTCTTCTTTGTGGCAGCCCCTGAGATATTGGAACACTGCTATCATGTCACCCCTCACTCTTCTCTTGGTTAAACTACACATACCCAATTCCAGCAACCGTTCCCTATATGTTTTGGCCTCCAGCCCCCTAATCATCTTTGTTGCTCTTCTCTGTACCCTTTCTAGAGTCTCGACATCTTTTTTACATCGTGGTGACCAAAACTGGATGCAGTATTCCAGGTGTGGCCTTACCAAAGCATTGTAAAGTGGAATTAGTACTTCACTTGATCTTGATTCTATCCCTCTGTTAATGCAGCCTAGCACTGTGTTGGCGTCCATTTAAACTAACGCCTACTGCTTCGTGACTCCAGTCACCTCATTCTCTGTCCTCCCCTTCTTCTCTTACCCTCAATCTTTCCCACCATTAGGCTCTTCTCCAGTGAGTCCTTCCTTCTCATTAGGTGGCCAAAGTATTTCAGTTTTAGCTTCACGATCTGGCCTTCTAAAGAGCAGTCAGGGCTGATCTCCTCTAGGACTGACCGATTTGATCGTCTTGCAGTCCAAGGGACTCTTCTCCAGCACCACAGTTCAAAGGCCTCAATTCATTGGCACTCAGCCTTTTTTATGGTCCAACTTTCACTGCCATACATTGCAACTGGGAAGACCATAGCCTTGACTATACGCACTTTTGTTTACAGGGTGATGTCTCTGCTTTTTAGTGTGCTGTCTAGATTTGCCATGGCTTTCCTCCCAAGGAACAAGTGTCTTTTAATTCTTAGCTACAGTCCCCATCTGCAGTGATCTTGGAGCCCAGGAAAATAAAATCTGTCACTACCTCCATTTCTTCTCCATCTATTTGCCAGGAATTGAGAGGGCCAGATGCCTTGATCTTGGTTTTCTTAATGTTGTTTCAACCCAACTTTTGCACTCTCCTTCTTCACCCGCAGCACTTTAGTTCTTCTTCACTTTCTGTCATTAGAGTTGTATCATCTGCATATCTTAGGTTGTTGATATTTCTTCCAGCAATCTTAATTCCAACTTTTGATTCATCTAGCCCTGCCTTTCTCATGATGTGCTCTGCATATAAGTTAAATAGGCAGGGTGACTGTATACGGCCTTGCCAGACTCCTTTCCCAATTTTGAACCAATCAGTGGTTCTCTGTCCAGTTCTCACTTTTGCTTCTTGGCCCGCATATAAGTTTCTCAAGAGACAAATAAGATGGTCTGGTACTCCCATCTCTTTAAGAACTTGCCACAGTTTGTTATGATCCACACAATAAAAGGCTTTAGCATAGTCAATGAAGCAGAAGTAGATGTTTTTCTGGAACTCTGTAGCTTTCTCCATGATCCAGCATATGCTGGCAATTTGATCTCTAGTTCCTCTGCCTCTTCGAAATCCTGCCTGTACTTCTGGTAGTTCTCGATCCACATACTGCTGGAGTCTAGCTTGGATTTTAAGCATAATTTTACTAGTATGAGAAATGAGTGCAATGGTGCGATAGTTTGAACGTTCTTTGGCACTGCCTTTCTTTGGAATTGGAATGTAAACTGATCTTTTCCAATCCTGTGGCCACTGTTGAGTTTTCCAAATTTGCTGGCAAATTGAGTGTAGCAGTTTTATTGCATCATCTTTTAAGGTTTTGAATGGCTCAGCTGGAATACTGTCACCACCACTAGCTTTGTTGTTCCTCAGTTTTTCTAAGGCCCATTTCACTTCACATTCTAGGATGTCTGGCTCGAGGTCAGTGACCACCTCATTATGGTTATCAGGGATGTTAAGCTCATTCTTCTACAGTTCTTCTGTATAATTTTGCCACCTCTTCTTAATCTCTTCTGCCTCTGTTAGGTCCCTGCCATTTTGGTCCTTTATCATGCCCATTTTTGCATGAAATGTTCCCTTCATCTCTCCAGTTTTCTTGAAAAGATCTCTGGTCCTCTCTATTCTATTCTAAATGGAATAAAAATAAAATAAATAAAAATATTGTTTTCTTCTATTTCTTTGCACTGTTCATTTAAGAAGGCATTCTTATCTCTTCTAGCTATTCTCTGGATTTCTGCATTCAATTGGGCATATATTCCTTTTTCTCCTTTGACTTTCCCTTCCTCCTTTCCTCAGCTATTTGCAAAGCTTCCTCAGACAGCCATTTTGCTTTCTTGCATTTCTTTTTCTTTGGGATATTTTTGGTTGCTATCTGTCGTACAATGTTGCAAAACTCTGTCCATATTTATTCAGGCATTCTGTGTATCAGACCTAATTCCTTAAATCTATTTGTCACCTCTACTGTGTATTCAACAGGGATATGATTTAATTTATATCTGAGTGGCCTAGTGCTTTTCCCTACTTTCTTCAGTTTAAGCCTAAACTTTGCAATGAGAAGCTCATGGTCTTAGCCACAGTCAGCTCCTGATGTTGTTTTTACTGACTGTACAGAGCTTCTCCATCTTTGGCTGCAGAGCCTATAGTCAATCTGATTTGTGTCTTGACCATCTGGTGATGTCCATGTGTAGAGCCGTCTCTTGGGTTGTTGGAAAAGAGTGTTTGCTATGATCATCGTATTCTCTTGACAAAATTCTATCACCCTGTGCCCTGCTTCATTTTGTACTCCAAGGCCAAATTTGCCTGTTATTCTGGTTATCTTTTGGCTTCCTACTTTAGCATTCCAATCCCCCATGATGATAAGGACATCATTTGTTGGTTTTAGTTCTATAAGGTTCTGTAGGGCTTCATAGAACCGGTCAATTTCATCCTCTTCAGCACCAGTGGTTGGGGCATAGACTTGGACTGCTGGGATATTGAATGGTTTACCTTGGATTCGAACTGAGATCATTCTGTCATTTTGAGGATTGTATCCCAGTATTGCTTTTCCTACTCTTTTACTGACTATGAAGGCTACTCCACTTCTTCTGAGGGATTCTTGCCCGCAGTAGTATACCTGATGGTCATCTGAATTAAATTCACCCATTCCTGTCCATTTTAGTTCGCTGATACCTAAGATATCGATGTTCAGTCTTGTCATCTCTTGTTTGACCACGTCCAGCTTTCTTTCATTCATGGATCTTACATTCCAGGTTCTTATGGAGAAAAAATCTTTACAGACTTTCCTTTCACCACCAGACACATCCACAGCTGAGTGTCCTTTCGGCTTTGGCCCAGTCGCTTCATTCTTTCTGGCGCTACTAGTACTAGCCTTCTGCTCTTCCCCAGTAGCATATTGAACGCCTTCTGACCTGAGAGGCTCATCTTCCAGCATCATATCGTTTTGCCTTTTGGTACTGTCCATAGGGTTTTCATGGCAAAAATACTGGAGTGGGTTGCCATTTCCTTCTCCAGTGGATCACGTTTTGTCAGAACTCTCTGCTATGACCTTTCTGTCTTGGGTGGCCCTGCACGGCATAGCTCATAGCTTCATTGAATTACGCAAGCCCCTTCGCCATGACAAGGCAGTAATCCATGAAGGGGATATATACTGTAGCTTTTAACAAATAAGACATAATTCTCAAACAATATTTTCAGCACATGGATGAGAAAAAAAATCATTTGAAACATATGCCATAGTAATTTGTCCACTGTCAGCATATTTACTTGGTGTTTGCACACATTTGCTGAATTTTTTAGTTGGATAGAAAAATGTCATCTTATTAATTAATTAATTAATCAATCCTATTTCTATTTCTAAACTGAACTGAACTGAACGAATTTCTTGGTTGAGAAGCAAAACATTTTTCAAGCAAAAAACAAAGAAAGTGCAGTTATATTTTGGAAAAGTACCTTTGGGACAACCATAACCTGCCATCAACTTCTCCTAATAAAAGTTCCTTTTGGGATTAATCTTTTCCAAGAGTTCTGCTTTCTTGGGAAGAGGTTTTGAAGCAAGTCCTTACAATATCATCACTGTCAGAATAATTAAATAACAGAGTTGGAAGGGACCTTAGAGGTCACTTAGTCTTGCTCAAGCAGGAAACCCTATACCATTTCAGAGAAGTAGCTATCCACTCTCTTCTTAAAAACCTCTAGTGTTGGAGCACCTACAATTTCTGGAGGCAGGTTGTTGCACTGATTAATTGTTCTAACTGTCAGGAAATTCCTCCTTAGTTCTAGGTTGCTTCTCAATTTGTTTCCATCAATTCCTTCTTGTCCTGCTTTGGAGAATAGCTTGACTCTCTCTTCTTTGTGACAGCCCCTTAGCTATTGGAAGACGGCTATCATCATGTCACCCCTAGCCCTTCTTCTCATTAAACTAGACATACCAATTTCCTGCAACCATTCCTCATATGTTTTAGTCTTCAGTCCATTAATCATCTTTGTTGCTCTTCTCTGCACTCTTTCTAGAGTCTCAATATCTTTTTTATATTCCAAGTGTAGTCTTACAAAGGCATTATAACGTGGTATTAACAGTTCATGTGATCTTGATTCTATCCCTCTATTAATACTGCCTAGGATTGCATTGCCTTTTTTTTGGGGGGGGGGGCAGCTGCAGTACACTGTTGGCTCAAATTCAAGTCAAGTCAAGTCAAATTCAGGACTCCAAGAATCCTCTTACAGTTATTACTTTTGAGCCAGGTACCATCTATTCTATATTTGTGTATTTGGATTCTCTTGCCTAAATGTAAAAACTTATTTTTCTCTACACAGAATTTCATTTTGTTAGATAGGGTCCAGTGTTCAAGTCTGTCAAGAACCTTCTGTATTTTGAGCCTATCTTCTGGAGTGACTGTCTTTCACTTATGATTTTCAATCTCTTCCTCTCCAAATAATAGTCTACCTAATTAGAATATATTAAATGTCCCACTTGCTGAATCTTGTGATGCCACACAATAGCACTTTCATCAATGGTAAACCTTTTCCCATCAGAAGCTTTGGAGTCCATTTTTCCAATCCGGACTCTCTTGAAGGATTGATTCTGGAAGGTGACCAAGTTGAAGATGTCAAATCCTGGGTCAAACTTCCCCTTCTCGTCAAAAAAGATTTTGTCTCCCACACTGTTATTAAAATGGGTGTTTCTCAGAAAATAGTTCAGCTGGATTTGAAACAGAGAAAAAGCAAGATCAGACCACAATTATCCAACTCTTCCCTAAATTTTGGTTAGGTTTTGAATCCCCATAAGGTGATGCTTATCAGAGTTGTAACTGAAGTTTATTCAAAGTACAGGTAGTCCTTGATTTACAACTACAATTGAGCCCAAAATATCTGTTGCTAAGTGAGGCTTTTGTTAAATGAGTATTGCCCCACTTTATGACCTTTCTTGCCACAGTTGTTAAGTGAATCATTGCAGTTGCTAAGTTAGTAACACAGTTGTTAAACGAACCTGGCTTCCTCATTGACTTTGCTTGTCAGAAAGTTACAGAAGGGATCACATGACCCCAGGACTGCAACCATCATCAATATAACCCTTTCATGCACAAAATATTCAGACCTTGCTTTGCTCTACTGCTATCAATAACTCTCAATAAAAGTTCCTTTTGAAACAATGCCTGTTACAAGAGTTCTGCTTTCTTGGGAGATCTAGTTGAGCCACATTCTTACACTCTTCTAGTTTTCTACATTCAAATTTTGGGAGAATTTGGGTGTGAGTGTTTACACAGAAGGTGATAAAAGTAATAAGCCCTCAAACCATCAAGCAGCACTGAATGACAAATTTCCCAAAAAGAGAGAGCTTATTTTGCAGCTCCTTTGCATTTGATATGACTGAGCTGCATTAATAATGGCATTCCAGACAGGTAATTGTTTATACTTAATTGGAGCAGTACAATGCCCTAAAGGTGCATACACTTGTCTCCCACTCACAAGGTTGAAAGTTCAACCCTAGGCACTGGCAGATGTTTCTCTATCAGGGTGCAAAGAGAAAATATCTGCTGTGAACTGCATGTAGGTGTCAGGAAGGGCATCCAGCCAGTAAATGCTCAGTTCCATTCAGTCACCCCAACTCTACACCAATAAAGGGATTAAAGTGTTATAAAAAGGAAAAAGAAAATATACTTAATTTGTTGCTGCAAAGGAAAAAGATCAGATTAAAATTCACTTCAAGTTAGTTTGAACAAAATCAGATTCAGTTCTTTATATTGCAAAGTCCCTTCCTCCTACTCAGATTTTATATAAATTTAACTGAGAAGAGCAATGACATACCTTCCATGGCTGAAAATCTGACAGATTTGGTTCATCCTGTTTCCTCAGAAAAGCTGGCTTTGCTCTTCTTGAATGCATTGCTTGCATAGCATATGCTGCAAGATAAACCCCATTGTAGATATTGTAGCTCTCTCCAGACATGGTCATTTCAAACACAGAGCCAGGGACTTCCCTGAGTTTTTCCTTCCCAGTGCAGTGTTTAGCTCTTCTGGGATGTAGTGGCAGGCAACAGTCAAATACCTCCCCCCAGAACCAATGCATGTTATGTACAGGATTTACAAAAGGGTTTCTACTCTCAAGAAACTCTTGAAATCCAGGAACCACATTAGTATGAAGTGAGAAATACAGGGAACCATTGAATATTTGGATTGGGAAATGCCCTGATTTTGAAATAATAGCAGTGAAATCCCACTGAGCAGTCACAATCCAGACTCTGTAATCTATTGGGTCCTTAGATTCAAATTCAGAGATATATAGAACTATTTGTAAAGCTTCCATAGATTGGATATTCCCAGAAGCAAGGAATAGATTGGTTTTCTTTACTAAGATAGCTTTTTCTATATCATAAAGACGTGCAACAAGGGCAGGTTTATTTAAGGCCAGATTTATCATGAGTGGGATCCATTGCACCCAAGCAATGCAAATATCATTCTGGAAGAGTTTTGATTGGAGATTTCGAAGAAAGGTTCCCCCATTCTCATCCTCTGACACCAAGAGACCAATCCAATTCCATCCAAAATGTTTTAATAATTGAACAATCCCCTCATATTGCAAATTTTCATTGGGAACCATACTGAAGAAGGAAGGGAATTGCCTTTTATCACTCAGAACTGGATCAGAGAAGCCATAACTGAGCTGTTGGGAAAAAAAAATACATAGAAAATTAAATTGAG
Organism: Daboia siamensis; assembly: GCA_024449315.1. Taxonomy (NCBI): domain Eukaryota; kingdom Metazoa; phylum Chordata; class Lepidosauria; order Squamata; family Viperidae; genus Daboia; species Daboia siamensis. The sequence continues at coordinate 32,962 of JAKJMR010000625.1, forward strand.
GATCCTTTTTGATCTGGAAGAACATTGAACTTTTCCAAAAGATGCTTTTCATGAGGCAACTGAACTTTTACAATAAATCTTTCCATTCCCCATGATCCATTCAGAGCTGCAGAATCTTCTTGGATGAGAAGAAAAATGTTTCCAAAGAAAAACAAATAAGTCCAGTTGCCTCATGAAAAAGCATCTTTGAGGACTTCCGGTTTTGCCCAGTGGTGCATGATCATGGGATTGTAAAAGCTCCACTTCCCATGGCTCTTTTCGCCAGGGGACCCTAAAAGCCGCCCTGAAGAGGCAGTGAAGAAAGAGGGTTGCCCCAGAGATTTGGGAATGATGGCAGTCATCCCGTTCAATCGGGAAATTCCCTCTAACATGACAGGAGAAAGACTGGCCCCATCTTGGTAGCCAAAGACCACTTGCAGCCAAAGACCACAAGAACTCACCAGAACATCGGTGAACAGTGTGCTGAAACTGGGTGAGAAATTTGTTCTTCTCTCTCCTACTCTATATCATGAACTTTTGTAAAAGATACCTCAAGAAGCAAAAAAGCCTCCAAAAGTGAAAAGGAGGGGAAGCTTTGCCCCATCCTCCCACGGAAGAAAGTGGTGAATTAAACTATTAAGGGGGGACAAAGAACATATGTTTGCTGACATCTAGTGGTGGAAGAGAATATATAAATTTAGCTGTTTTCTCATAAATATTGGCAGGATGCCCAGAATGGGATAACCTACTTCTTTGATCTTTAAAAAGAGCTAAACAAAACATTCTGGGCCAGCCACAATAAGCAAATATTATAAAAAAAAAAACATAACTCACCTTCCTAGATGATAAACACCTATTAAGTGTGGCTTTAAAGCTGTTTTCAGAGAATTTTTTTTTTTAATTCTAGTGATCATGGAATCTAAAGAACTTGTCAAGAAAAAAAACCCAAATACTTTCCAGGAGGAAATGATCACTACGTTGCAACTAATCCAAACAACAATGGCCCCCAGGGGTAGGGAGTTCTCTGTGGGCGTGCCAGACCTTTGGAACCGCTTGCCGGTTGAGCTCCGGATGGCCCCCGACCTTCGCTCCTTCCGGCGTGACCTAAAAACGTATTTATTTGAGCAATCTGACCTGGTCTGATGGGTTAGGGTTGGGGTTTTTAAACATGTTTTTAACTATTGTGTTAATTTTAAATTTGGGCATTATATTTAATTGTATTTTAACTTTTATATTCTGTTTTTATATTTATTGTCCTGTACACCGCCCTGAGTCCTTCGGGAGAAGGGTGGTATAAAAATATAATAAATAAATATAATAAATAAACCACAATTAAATTAAAAACAATGTTGATGACATAAATGGGCATATCTTTATGTTAACCTCACAACATAAGAATTTTCAGAAAATGAAAGAATCTACCAATGGAAGGGATTGTGATTTAATGCACATTGAGGGAAACACATAAGACGTGACGGAAGCACCAGAACTGGAAGAGATAGTCCACATCCCAGAATCACACAAAAAAAGGTGAAGATAAGAAGAAAAGCCTGACAAAATGGATTACAGAGATACCAAAAAATCTACGACTTGAGACAAAAAAAGATAAAAGAAATCAACATCCTATCTGATCTGTCTCCCCCATCCTTAACAACAGCCACAAGAAAATGGCAAGACTTTTTGTTGTTGTTGTTGTTGTTGTTAGTTGCGAAGTCGTGTCCGACCCATCGCGACCCTATGGACAATGTTCCTCCAGGCCTTCCTGTCCTCTACCATCTTCTGGAGTTCATCTAAGCTCACGCCTACTGCTTCAGTGACTCCATCCAGCCACCTCATTCTCTGTCATCCCCTTCTTCTATTGCCCTCGATCTTTCCCAGCATTAGGCTCTTCTCCAGTGAGTCCTTTCTTCTCATTAGGTGGCCAAAGTATTTGAGTTTTAGCTTCAGGATCTGGCCTTCTAAAGAGCAGTCAGGGTTGATCTCCTCTAGGACTGACCGGTTTGATCGCCTTGCAGTCCAAGACTTTTTAACTAAGTGAAATAGATGGATGAGAAAAGCCCTTTGGCCAAAGAAAAAGAATAAAATCAGATTCAAGGGATTAGAATATTGGACCTATCAGAAACATTTTTTAAAGATTAAGCATTTGTTTGAATAAGGTTAAAATATAATATGAATAAGGTTAAAATATAATATACTGTATAATATGTGAAATGTAATTGCCTTACAGATGTAATTTTTAAAGATTGTTTGAATATGTTTAAAATATAACATGGATTAATTAATTAGTAAATATTGAATGGAATAGAGTTTAAAATGGAAAAAAAATGGGGGATATAAATGAATTTTAGTTTGAGAGAGATGTGTTTTTCTTTCTCTTTTTTCCCCTTCTTTCTTATTCTGAGTAGTATTGTATTTTTTTATGAAATGAAAAATGTAATTTTTTGGGAGGATTATTGTGAAGGAAACCGCCTAGATATTTAACCATAAATCAACTTTGAGAATATCTTAATAGATAAAAATGTTTTCAATTTTGTGGGGAAAATGAGAATGTTGAAAACAGGACATGTAACGCAACCAAGAAGACTAACTAGAAAAGAAGTTATATATTGAAGCTATTACTAACTGTATAAATGTTAGAAAAATGTTTATATTTAACCTCTGTGTTACTAAAATACTAAGAACTGTATCATCATAATGTTTGCAAAAGAGAACAATATAGAAGAAGAGAAAATCAAGGAAAGCTGATATGTAGAGTACAATATGAGAGAAATTGACTTTTACTGACTGTTGTGAAATGTGAACCCAAACAACATGCTGTTTACTAAGCACTAGGTTGTTAGTTTTTAAAAAATCATATATATATATATATATATATATATATATATATATATATATATA
>JAKJMR010000625.1:41462-51494 GCA_024449315.1 Daboia siamensis
CATATTTCCTTGCTCTCAAAAAATTAAACTATTATAGTATGAATGTTTATAAATTTTGCCAAACAATGAAGTTAGGAGTTCTGACTTAGCAAACAAACTCCTGCCACTTTCTTACATGCAACAGACATACAAAACAGATACAAAAGTAGAAGCTTCAATTACATGTTTTTGGTCATCTTCTTCAATATTTTAGATCTCCCCTAAGATTCCTCATGATTGCCAGAGAAATGCCAAAAAATACAATGTAGGATTTCACTATTTAACTATTCTCCAGTTCAGATAAAACCTAACATGTGTGTGTGTATTGTATACATAAAAATTGAAAATTGCATGATTAAGGTGCCACCTTGAATATTTGGAATTGTTTCAGACAATTCAAACGGGAGGAGGGGTACCTCCATCTTGGAAGACTGCTTTTATCTCTTTGATCCCAAAGGAAGATCAGGATGTTACCCAAGCTAAAAATTATAGGCCAATATCACTTTTGAATACGGACTACAAGATATTTGCAAAAATTTTAGCTAATAGATTAATAAGGGTAATACAACAAGTAATTCATGGTGATCAAACTGGATTTATAAGTGGTAGACAAATGAAGAACAATGTGAGACATATTGTAGATTTATTGGAATTTTTGGAAAGAAACAATCAGATCCCTGCAGCGCTGATCTTTTTGGATGCTGAGAAAGCCTTTGATCAATTGGATTGGCAATTTTTGATGAGAGTATTAGAGAAAATAGAATTTGGGGAAAAATTTTTACAACCAATTAGGGCAATATATCAAAAGCAAACAGCCCGTATAATAGTTAACAATAGCCTGACTGAATTATGTAATATTGAAAAAGTACAAGGCAGGGGTGCCCGTTGTCACCTCTATTATTTGTTTTAACATTGGAAATATTACTGATTAAAATATGTGATTCGGATAAAATTAGGGGAATCCAAATAAGAGATCAGGATTATAGATTGAGGGCATTTCAGATGATCTGGTTGTTACAGTAACTCAGCCTGATTATTCAGTTGTAGAACTGATGGAGATAATAACGCAATATGGGAAAGTTTCTGGATTTAAGTTCAATATACAAAAAACTAAAATATTGTCTAAAAATATGACAGTATCACAAAAGGCTGTTTTAGAAGAGCTAATGGGATTTGAAATAGTTAAAAGGATTAAATACATGGGGATATATTTGTCAGCCTCAAATGTGAAGTTATATAAAAATAATTATGAAAAGTTATGGGAAAAAGTACAAAAAGAATTAGATAGCTGGGAAAAATTACAATTATCTTTATTGGGGAGAATCGCAGCAGTGAAAATGAATGTTTTGCCAAAATTTTTATTTTTATTTCAAATGATACCTATACTTAAAAAGGATTTAAATTTGGAGGAATGGCAAAAAGGAATTATAAATTTGTATGGGCAGGGAAAAAGCCACAAGTTAAATTTAAGATAATGCAAGATACGCATGAAAGAGGAGGTCTTAAAATGCCTTATCTCAAATTATATTATGAGGCTGCTGCTTTGTCAGCGATAAGCGACTGGTTTAATCTAACACAAGCGAGATTATTAAATCTTGAGGGTTATGATTTGTTATTTGGATGGCATGCATATTTATTGTATGACAAGAAGGTGGATAACGTGTTTAAGATACATATCTTAAGATATGCTCTGTTGCGAGTCTGGAAAAAGTATAGACATAAGTTAAATTATAAGATACCAATTTGGGCAATACCTAAACACACAATAGAAAATATAAATGTTGGATTTAAACATGATGTGACTACATATAAGGAAATTTTAAGTTTTGAGAGGAATGTATGGCAATTAAAGCCATATAACATTTTAAAAGAAGAAAAGATTGTACAAACCTGGTTTCAGTATGGGCAATTACAGGCTAGATGGAAAGAGGACCAGAAAACTGGTTTTTCAATGATTGATGAAAATGTGGTAAAGCAAATTAGAGATCAAGGTCAAGCACATATAAAAAGGATATATATTGCATTGATAGAAATTGATTCAGAGACGGAACTTGTTAAAGACTGTATGATAAGGTGGGCTCAGAATTTTCAAGAAGTTATTACAATGGATACCTGGGAAAAGATCTGGGTTAGAAATGTAAAATTTACACAGGCCCAAAATTTAAGAGAGAATTTTTATAAAATGTTTTATAGGTGGCACCTAGATCCTAAAAAATTAGCAAGTATGTATCCGAACTGCCAGCCCAAATGTTGGAGGTGTGGTTGTGAGGATGCAACGTATTTTCATATATGGTGGACTTGTAAAAAGGTTAAAGCTTTTTGGATTAAAATTTGGTGGAACATGCAAAAAATATTCAAGAAAAGGTTAAAGTTTTCTCCGCAACTGTTTTTATTGGGTATTATTACACATACCACCATTGTAGATACTAAGTTGATGTTGAATTTAATTACGGCAGCGAGACTTTTAATAGCGCAATATTGGAAGAAGGAAGAACTGCTGACTATAGAAGAATGGACTTTAAAAGTTTCTAACTTGGCAGAAATGGCAAAGATCTCAGTGTATTTGAAAGATCAATCGCAACAGAGATACATTGTGGAGTGGAGGAGATAGATTGACTATATTCAAAATAAATATGGGACTAAAAAGTTTCATTTAGCATTTGAATAAGTAGTGTATATATATGATGTATAACTAGCTTGTAGTTATTTTACTGAGAGTTAAAGTGCAATAGAATTTTATATTTTATTGTTGTTTGCATATTTTAGATTATGTTTGTTTGTATTTCTATACCCTGTATTTAGCTCTGGGAAGTCGGGGAGGGGGGAGGGGAAGGTTGGGGAGGGTTTGGGAGAGGGGTGGGGGAGTGGGGTTTGTATTCAAAATGTATTGTAAAACTTTTCAATAAGAAAAATTGAAAATTGCATGATTAAGGTGCCATCTTGAATATTTGGATTTTTCATATGGATGCTGTGATTTATAGAATGTTAGATTTAACTATTAATCTGTCCTTCTGGTCAGATGTTGTTTTGTGTTCAGATGTGGGTTCAATAGAATGATGTAGCACTTGGGGAGAAAGATGCAACCAAGGAGACTTGCAGTAGAGCTCAAGATGGAGAAGACCTCCACAGCCACCATGTATTTCCCTTTGGTGCTCAGATAGGCTGGGATGAAGGACACCCAAATGCTACAAAACACAAGCATGCTGAAGGTGATCAGCTTGGCTTCATTAAAAGTATCAGGCAATTTTCTGGCAAAGAAAGCCACAGTGAAACTAATGGTGGCCAGCAGTGCCAAGTAGCCCAGGACAATGTAAAACATGGAATCTGAGTCTTCATTACATTGTATAATGATTTCTTGAATCTCTGAATGTATGTCCCATTCTGGGAAGGGAGGACACATGATCAACCATACCAAACAGATAACAGTTTGAATACAGGAGCAGAGGACAATGATAGACCATGCCAGTCTCTTTCCTAGCCATTTTCTCATCTGGTTTCCTGGCTTTGTGGCCAGGAAAGCCACAACCACTGTGATGGTCTTGGCCAAGACACAAGAAATTGAGAGAGAAAAAATAGTTCCAAACATAGTTTGCCTGAGAAAGCAAGTCATCTCCCCAGGCTGACCTATGAAGATCAGAGCGCAGAGAAAACATAGCAGGAGAGATGAAAGAAGGATGCATGTGATGTTCCTGTTGTTGGCTTTGACAATGGGGGTGTCCCAGTGCAGTATGAAAGTCACTGCCACCAAAATGACAGCTGATGAAAAAAAAAGGATCAAGGAAGTCAGAATGATTCCCAAGGGTTCCCCATAGGATAAATAGCTGAAACCTTTGGGAAGGCACTGGACCCTGTCTTCATTTGAATAGTGATCTTCTGGGCATTTCTCACATTCATCTGCATCTGAAATACATGAAGAAGTGTTGGCCATTTCAAACTATATAAGACAATATATAGCACTAACCGAACAAAATCATTTCTGGGGATGCTGTTTATAATCTCCATGACATATCCATAATAATGCTTTTTTATCAATTGTATAAGATTCTTTTTATCATTTATGCAAATGTATTCCTTTGAATTTCAATATTAGTAAGAAAGTACTCTAAATAACTACAACGATCAACTTAGTGAAGGAGATCAGAATAGAATGGATTTATGAAAGTATTTAAATTACATCAAAAAAATCTATTGCAGTTTATTCCCATCCTATTCCACCAAAAAACATACCAAAGATGGCAAGAATAAAGAAAAGTTGAGTTTGGAAGCTCTCAGCTCTGAACTGTCTATTTCTTTACTTACCCATTTTGACTGAAATTCTTCCTTCAGGACATTGTGTACAATTGTAGCAACAAGTATGTTTCCCCTCCTGAACAACCCTGCTGTATCCCTTATAGCACCTCTCTACACATCTGGCATGGGGAGGTACCTGAAAAAAATAAACATCAAGGAGGTTTAGGAGTAGGATTCATACAGATATTGTGCAAGTCCTCCATTTTATTGAGGGACATGAAAGGAACCTCCCCAAAGAATTTGTACCATTAAAACATTTGGGTGTTCCCTGGACAACAGCTTATAGCTGGCTAATCCTTTCAATCCAAAAGCATCCAAATCCTAATGAGGTGCTCACTTCCTCTTTTCCATTTTATTAGAAGAAATTAGTAAATTTAGGAGGATGCATAATTTTCTGATGTTAACATGTCCCAAGATGCTTTTGAAGAGGGTCCATGTTGTCCATGTCCATCCTATGAATAGGATGATGAGTTCTGAATTTTCTGCAAACACATGCATTCTCATTTGTTCTTATAGAACAACAAAAATAGATAGTAGAGAGCATGGGAGTCTCTGATGAGGGATACCAGATGTTTCAAATGTTTCAATCCTACTAAAAATCAGAGCAACCTAGAGACCATTGAACCTGCAGTCTAAGCGAAGTGGAGAATTTCGTTATGTATGAAATATCAATTTTCATTGTGTAGGATTGGAATATCCTTGTTGTTTCTTTATGTCTGCCAGGACCCAAAATCAAGAAAGACATAGATAGATATCATTTGTGTACAGAGATTTCTTTAAAACTGGCTACATAGGAGCACAGCCACCTATAATAAACCTTCTCTGTTTTCAGAAAAAAATCCTTTTTACTCCCTCATAACAGCAATATCTAAAAATAAGTGTTGCATTGGGGAAACACAAAAGGAAACTATATTGTAGATTTTAAAACATACCAAAAAAAAATTCATGAAGAAGATTTTCATCCTTGCAAAAAAGGGGAAAAAAATCCTTTGAAACAATTTGTAGAAGGATTTATCCAATGTCCACATATTTTCCAATTGTATGAAGAAATAACAACCTGATCTTACTTTATACATGAGCACACGTAAGTTTAAACCAATTTCCTCCTTGCATTTATTCTGCTCACATATGCACATATACCTTTTAAATAAAAAAGTAGGCTGTCAAGCTAACTAAATAAAATACAAGGACACATACCTAAATATTCTTATGTTGTATTAATTTCAAAATGCAACTCAGTTCCTTGTAAATATCATCATAAAAACCATCCCGATTATCTAGCAAAATCACAAGGCTCCAGGATACCACAACTGGAATTTCTGGACATTCATGTTATTGGAGAAGAATATCTTCCCTGCAAATAATAGTATACAAAGTTTCAGTATGTCTCACCTTCTGAAACTTGTGATTCCACACAATGGCATTTTCATTAATGCTAATTTTTTTCCCGTCAGGAGCTTTGGAGACTATCTTTCCAATCCGGACTCTCTGGAATGTTTTATTGTGGAAGGTAACAAAGTTGAAGATGTCATATCCTGGGTCAAACTCCCCCTTCTCATCAAAAAATATTTCTTCTCCCACGCTGTTATTAAAACGAGTATTTCTCAGAAAGTAGTGAAGCTGGATTTGAGAGAGAGGAGAAGTAAGAGCAGTTCTCCTAATCTTCCCCAAAGTTTTGTTTTGTTCAGAATTCCAACAGAGTCTCTACAGTGAATCTTATCAGAATTGTAACTGAAGTGTACTCTGGTTTGATTAAGAAATCTCTTCAACCCATGCACCACAGCCCGTTTCCAATTTCAACAATATCAGATCAAAAAATTTCCTTACATTTGTTCCTTACACTGGAATATGTTAACATATAAATTATGATCCTTGATATAAGACATTTTGGTGTAAGATACTCACACAGCCTTGAATCACAATCTTGCAGAAATTTCTTTCAATCTGAATGAATAAACTTCTTAAGTTTTTTTTTAAAAAATATCTTGGACATTTAAATTAGCATTTCCATTCCTGCATATCCTATATGTCTGAATATATTATAATATATATAATACCTCCAGAGTGTTACAGTGCAAAATGATCACCATAACTGGACTTGAAAATTTTATAAATAAGGTAAAAACACAGTTGAGTTAAGATAATCATTTCCTGATTGAAGAACGTGCACAAATACTGTACATAGTTTTGGAATATTTTTTCTCGATAAATTAATGAAGAAGTTTAAAGGGTCTTGCTTATCTAGTTTTAGGTTTTGTGTTCAAAACCAATCATGTTTTTGATCATATTTATGTTGTTGTTGTTGTTGTTAGCTGCGAAGTCGTGTCCGACCCATCGCGACCCTATGGACAACATTCCTCCAGGCCTTCCTGTCCTCCACCATCCTCTGGAGTCCATCCAAGCTCACGCCTACTGCTTCAGTGACTCCATCCAGCCACCTCATTCTCTGTCGTCCCCTTCTTCTATTGCCCTCGATCTTTCCCAGCATTAGGCTCTTCTCCAGTGAGTCCTTCTTTCTCATTAGGTGGCCAAAGTATTTGAGTTTTAGCTTCAGGATCTGGCCTTCTAAAGAGCAGTCAGGATTGATCTCCTCTAGGACTGACCGGTTTGATCGCCTTGCAGTCCAAGGGACTCGCAGGAGTCTTCTCCAGCACCATAGTTCAAAGGCCTCAATTCTTTGGCGCTCAGCCTTTTTTATGGTCCAACTTTCACTGCCATACATTGCAACTGGGAAGACCATAGCCTTGACTATACGTACTTTTGTTGACAGGGTGATGTCTCTGCTTTTTAGTGTGCTGTCTAGATTTGCCCTATTGCCCTCGATCTTTCCCAGCATTAGGCTCTTCTCCAGTGAGTCCTTCTTTCTCATTAGGTGGCCAAAGTATTTGAGTTTTAGCTTCAGGATCTGGCCTTCTAAAGAGCAGTCAGGATTGATCTCCTCTAGGACTGACCGGTTTGATCGCCTTGCAGTCCAAGGGACTCGCAGGAGTCTTCTCCAGCACCAGAGTTCAAAGGCCTCAATTCTTTGGCGCTCAGCCTTTTTTATGGTCCAACTTTCACTGCCATACATTGCAACTGGGAAGACCATAACCTTGACTATACGTACTTTTGTTGACAGGTTGATGTCTCTGCTTTTTAGTGTGCTGTCTAGATTTGCCATGGCTTTCCTCCCGAGGAGCAAGCGTCTTTTAATTTCTTGGCTACAGTCCCCATCTGCAGTGATCTTGGAGCCCAGGAAAATAAAATCTGTCACTACCTCCATTTCTTCCCCATCTATTTGCCAGGAATTGAGAGGGCCAGGTGCCATGATCTTGGTTTTCTTAATGTTAAGTTTCAACCCAACTTTTGCACTCTCCTTCTTCACCCGCAACAAGAGGCTCTTTAGTTCTTCTTCACTTTCTGCCATTAGAGTGGTATCATCTGCGTATCTAAGGTTGTTGATATTTCTTCCGGCAATCTTAATTCCAACTTTTGATTCATCTAGCCCAGCCTTTCTCATGATGTGCTCTGCATATAGGTTAAATAGGCAGGGCGACAGTATACAGCCTTGCCGGACTCCTTTCCCAATTTTGAACCAATCAGTGGTTCCGTGTCCAGTTCTCACTGTTGCTTCTTGACCCGCATATAGGTTTCTCAAGAGACAAATAAGATGGTCTGGTACTCCCATCTCTTTAAGAACTTGCCACAGTTTGTTATGATCCACACAATCAAAGGCTTTAGCATAGTCAATGAAGCAGAAGTAGATGTTTTTCTGGAACTCCCTAGCTTTCTCCATGATCCAGCGTATGTTGGCAATTTGATCTCTAGTTCCTCTGCCTCTTTGAAATCCTGCCTGTACTTCTGGTAGTTCTCGATCCACATACTGCTGAAGTCTAGCTTGTAGGATTTTAAGCATGACTTTACTAGCATGAGAAATGAGTGCAATGGTGCGATAGTTTGAACATTCTTTGGCACTGCCTTTCTTTGGAATTGGAATGTAAACTGATCTTTTCCAATCCTGTGGCCACTGTTGAGTTTTCCAAATTTGCTGGCAAATTGAGTGTAGCACTTTTACTGCATTGTCTTTTAAGATTTTGAATAGCTCGGCTGGGATACTGTCACCTCCACTAGCTTTGTTGTTGCTCAGTTTTTCTAAGGCCCACTTCACTTCACATTCTAGGATGTCTGGCTCGAGGTCAGTGACCACCTCACTGTGATTATCAGGGACGTTAAGCTCATTCTTGTATAGTTCTTCTGTGTAATTTTGCCACCTCTTCTTGATCTCTTCTGCCTCTGTTAGGTCCCTGCCATTTTGGTCCTTTATCATGCCCAGTTTTGCATGAAACGTTCCCTTCATTTCTCTAATTTTCTTGAAAAGATCTCTGGTCCTCCCTATTCTATTGTTTTCTTCTATTTCTTTGCACTGTTCATTTAAGAAGGCATTCTTATCTCTTCTAGCTATTCTCTGGAATTCTGCATTCAATTGGGCGTATCTTTCTTTTTCTCCCTTGCCTTTCGCTTCCCTCCTTTCCTCAGCTATTTGCAAAGCTTCCTCAGACAGCCATTTTGCTTTCTTGCATTTCTTTTTCTTTGGGATGGTTTTGGTTGCTACCTCTTGTACAATGTCGCGAACCTCTGTCCATAGTTCTTCAGGCACTCTGTCTATCAGATCTAATTCCTTAAATCTATTTGTCACCTCTACTGTATATTCAACAGGGATATGATTTAATTCATACCTGAGCGGCCTAGTGCTTTTCCCTACTTTCTTCAGTTTAAGCCTAAACTTTGCAAGGAGAAGCTCATGGTCTGAGCCACAGTCAGCTCCTGGTCTTGTTTTTACTGATTGTATAGAGCTTCTCCATCTTTGGCTGCAGAGCATATAGTCAATCTGATTTCTGTGTTGACCATCTGGTGATGTCCATGTGTAGAGCCGTCTCTTGGGTTGTTGGAAAAGAGTGTTTGCTATCACCATCGTATTCTCTTGACAGAATTCTATCAGCCTGTGCCCTGCTTCATTTTGCACTCCAAGGCCAAACTTCCCTGTTATTCCGGTTATCTTTTGGCTTCCTACTTTAGCATTCCAATCCCCCATGATGATAAGAACATCATTTTTTGGTGTTAGTTCTATAAGGTGCTGTAGGGCTTCATAGAACCGGTCAATTTCATCCTCTTCAGCACTGGTGGTTGGGGCATAGACTTGGACTACTGTGATATTGAATGGTTTGCCTTGGATTCGAACTGAGATCATTCTGTCATTTTGAGGATTGTATCCCAGTATTGCTTTTCCTACTCTTTTATTGACTATGAAGGCTACTCCATTTCTTCTGAGGGATTCTTGCCCGCAGTAGTATACCTGATGGTCATCTGAATTAAATTCACCCATTCCTGTCCATTTTAGTTCGCTGATACCTAAGATGTCGATGTTTAGTCTTGTCATCTCTTGTTTGACCACGTCCAGCTTTCCTTGATTCATGGATCTTACATTCCAGGTTCCTATGGAGAGAACATCTTTACAGCATCGGACTTTCCTTTCACCATATTTATGTAGAACTATTAAAATTCATAAGGATTCGCAAATTTTTGAGGATTACAGTATATGCAAAATAGTAGATAGATAGTGTTTTGTTTTACTAATTGTATCACATGGGTTTGATTGCTGGAAGGTTGTTTAAGCAGGGAAGCTGGCTAACAGCTCCCAGCTCCTCAGACAACCCGTCTCCAGCGCCCAGTACACAACAGATAGATAGATAGATAGATAGATAGATAGATAGATAGATAGATAGA
>JAKJMR010000625.1:61789-132297 GCA_024449315.1 Daboia siamensis
TATTATTATTATTATTATTATTATTATTATTATTATTATTATTATTACATTTATATCCCGCCCTTCTCCGAAGACTCAGGGCGGCTTACAAGCTTAGCAGTAGCCTTCATTCTATGTATATGCCTGCTTATTAGGGCTTTCGGGGGCCTCCAAGCGGCATTATTACAAAGTCAGCTTATTGCCCCCAACAATCTGGGTCCTCATAATAATAATAATAATAATAATGATGATGATGATGATGATGATGATGATGATGATGATGATGAATATGATGATGATGATGATGATGATGATGAAGATCATGATGGAAGGGACCTTGGAAGACTTCTAGTCCAAACCCCTGCTCAGGCAGAAAACCCTATACCATTTCAGACAAATGGCTGTCCTGTCTCTTCTTCAAAAACTTCCAGTTTTGAAGCATTCACAACTTCTAGAGGCAGGTTGTTCCACTGATTAATTGTTCTAACTGTCAGGAAGTTTCTCCTTAGTTCTAGGTTGCTTCTCTCTTTAATTAGTTTCCATCCATTGTTTCTTCTCTTACTTTCAGGTGATTTGAAGAATAGCTTGACTCCCTCTTCTTTGTGGCAGCCCCTGAGATATTGGAATACTTATATCATGTCCTGCCTCGTCCTTCTCTTCATTAAACTAGACATACCCAATTCCAGCAACCGTTCCTTATGTTTTAGCCTCCAGTTCCCTAATCATCTTTGTTGCTCTTCTCTATACTCTTACATCGTGGTGACCAAAACTGGATGCAGTATTTCAAGTGTGGCCTTACCAAGGCATTGTAAAGTGGTATTAGTACTTCACGTGATCTTGATTCTATCCCTCTGTTAATGCAGCCTAGCACTGTGTTGGCTTTTTTGGCAGCTGCAGGACACTGCTGGCTCATATTTAAGTGATTGTCCACTAGGACTCTGAGATCCCTCTCAGAGTTACTACTATTGAGCAAGGTACCTCCTATACTGTATCCATGCATTTGTTTTATTTGTTGCTTTAATTTTTATTGTTCATAGGTCCCCCAGACTTTCCTATGGACTGAATGGGCATTAAGCAAGTCAAATAAATAAATAAGTAAATAAATAAACAAGCCTGCAAAAAAAGAAATCACATGGATTTAACTAAGTATAGGAAGACATTGGGCAGTGAATCTGGATGAGGATTAGATCCTATTAATTTGAAACAAAATATGTATTGGTTCATATGGATGTTTTTCTCCCTCACTCAATATAAGGTACAAGGTAAATGTAAATGGGGAATTCAAGGCAAGAGAATAGAACTGACACTTTCTATGGGACACTAATAATATCTCTTACGTTAGTCATGTACAGATTTAAACAAACAAAATTTGCCTAAATCAGCTAGGGAATAGAGGATAAGGTTATGATTTGCTTCTAGTTTGCAAAATGACTAGATATCAGGTCTGTCTCTTTGGCAGCATTACACCTGAACAAGGACTACTGGAAGAGAAAAGGGTCAGTAATGACAGATTTTGAAAGATTCCTCAAAATTTACCTTGTGCCCTGAAATCTCAGCATTTACCTGAGTCAAGGAAACTGTTCTGTTTTATCTTTACTTTTTATGAATAAAAATATCTTCCTCCTTTTTCAGTGGATGTTTCCCATCAGAGCTAATCAAGGCAATATTTTTTGCAAACTTGACAGCTGTATTTTGTTGACCATGTATTTGAAAAAATGGAATGATGGATTAGGCCTCCTGGCTTTTAAATTTATTCTGCTCTTCTTTTTTCTTTCTGGAAGTGTCAGTGAGAGTTTGAACTCAATCTGCCTCCATCCCTCTAATCTTCCAAGGAAAAGTTTCACCTCTAGAGCTAATTTTTACACCTCTGAAGCTAAAATGTTACTTGGGGGATTTTTTTCCTTTATAAAGACTGATGAACGTATGCAGAGTTTCCAAAAAGTGCCACACATTTCTGAATATGGAGTGTAAGTGCCTCATTCCTCTTGAAGTAAAATGTAATACAACTTCAGAGAAAGGTGATAGAATGTAGAGAAAAGGTAGATTGTTGTTGTTGTTGTTAGCTGTGAAGTTGTGTCTGACCCATCGTGACCCCATGGACAATGTTCCTCCAGGCCTTCCTGTCCTCTACCATCTTCTGGAGTCCATTTAAGCTCATGCCTACTGCTTCAGTGACTCCATCCAGCAACCTCATTCTCTGTTGTCCCATTCTTCTATTGCCCTCAATCTTTCCCAGCATTAGGCTCTTCTCCAGTGAGTCCTTCCTTCTCATTAGGTGGCCAAAGGTAGATTATTCTGGTTCAAAGATGGCACTGGCCCTTTGGCTGTCACATTTAGAAGTGTTAGATATTTTGATCAGGGCTTCCACTGAGATGGAATAGAAGCATGTGGGATCTTCTTAAAGGTCTTAAAATCTAAATATGCATTTGGAGATAATCATGGATTTTTGAAAAAATGCACCAGTACCATTACTTCCTCCCTCTCCAGAATGGAAGTACCATTTATGGAAAATGAGGTCATTACCTTTTTATCTTTTTTCCATATAGCAAATGCTAGGGGCTTCCTTTTTAAAAAATCAGAATAGAGCTGGGAGGGACCTTGGAGGTCTTCTAGTCCAACCCCCTGCTTTCATATTGTTTATCTGATTGGGATCAGAATTCACAAACTGAATTTCAGGTAAGTACCATTCTTCCTAGTAAGCTATTAGCAGCAAATTCTTAAAGGAATTCAGTTCCAAGAAGTTCTAGGAAGAACTAGATAGTTGATATATTTTATATAATCTTGAATGTACCTTTACTATAAAAGAAGAAGCTCCAACATAATCAGCAAAGTATGAACCAAAAGATATATAAATCACTGCCTGTGATTTATATATCCACCCAGTGTTGATTGATGAAGTTGATATGCTGGTGTTCTAGACTTTCCAAGACAAAAACAGCATCTGTCAGGAGATGACTTTATGTTTCTCTCCAAAATTCTAAGCTACAGATATAAGTCTTGCTGAAAGTCTACATAATTAATAGGATTAATTCTAATTAAATGGTTAAGATAAAATTTCATTACATCTCTTATAATAGAGAATAAATCCAATCCATCCTTGTGTCCCAGGTGGAAAATCTATTGCTTTTCACATGTGTCAAAAGTGTGGAGTTTATAACTGCTACAGTCTTGAAATGGCAATGGCAAATGTTTAAATAACTGCTGATTTGGACAGAAGGAATCTATGCTATATTAGGATTCAGAAGCATGGCTCCTATTTCATTGCTCAACAATCAGTGGTTGTTGAGGTGGTTTGAGTAATGTGCAAATCACAGCAGCTCAATCATACAGTAGCAAACATTCATCTCCAAATTCAAAACCGCTCCAGAAGGAGCTATGTTTGGGGAATCTGCTATTTAATGCTGCTTCTGAATCTGAAATCCCATTAATATCACCAACTTCTTTGCAAACATTCACACCCAACATCTCCCAAAATGTGAATGCACAAAAGTAAAATGGTTTTTGGGGAAAGAAATATTTCATTGAAATTCTAAATTAATCTTCTTGGCATAAATTGCTGAAATTACATAGTTCACAACGAGATTTAGTTCCTTTGTGATATGATTTTCTCTACTTCTGCACTTTTATTTCAGCATGATACCAAAATATGCCCAGCATCCTCTTTCTATGTATTTTGCCATTGATGAAATAAACAAGAACGTCAAGCTGTTCCCCAACACTACACTAACAGTGGAGATTTATGAAACTGGTTTCAGTGCATGGGTGGCCAGTCAGCATGTTTTAGATCTATTGTTTGTGAATCGAGAGAGTCCTCTGAACTTCAATTGTGTCAGAAGAAGAAAGCTGAACTCCATGCCTATCATTGGTGACCTTACCTCCCTCACTTCCATCCAGATGGCCCATATTTTGAACGTTTACAAATTTCCACAAGTATGACCATTTTTCATTGTTCATCCTCTTTAGCAAAAGAAGTCAAAGCAGACCTCTGCTTTTTGATAAACCCTAGCTTCTATCACTTTTAGCCAAACTATCAGGTGATGAGAAAAAGTGAGCAATGAAATCTAGAACGTTTCCCAATTCTGAGTTCTAAGAGTTTCCTGTTCTGAAGCTTATGATCTCTTTGTTCCATGTAATACTTGATGGTAACCTTTGGGATTTTGTAATACAGTCATAATGTCACAATACTATCCAAGATTCTTTAGAGAATGGAAAAGCTCAATGCTCTTCAGAATCATAAAAAGACTCTCAGTTTGATTTTCTATGTACCTTTCTTCCCAACAGCTTATTTATGGTTCCTCTGATCCAGTTCTGAGTGATAAAAGGCAATTTCCTTCCTTCTTCAGCATGGTTCCCAATGAAAATTTGCAATATGAGGGGATTGTTCATTTGCTGAAACATTTTGGATGGAACTGGATTGGCCTCTTGATCCCAGAGGATGAGAGTAGGGAAGGTTTTATTCAAAATCTCCAACCAAAGTTCTTCCAAAATGATATTTGCATTGCTTGGATGGAGATGATCCCAATTTTAAAGGATGCAATCTTAAATAAAGCAGCCATTTCTGAATGTATACACAAAATAATAGACACTATTTTAGTGAAGAATGTCAGTGTACTCCTTGCCTATGGAACTATCCAATCTATGGAGATTTTACAATGGGGGCTATATTCCAAAGAGGTTTATCAAAAGGACCCAATAGATCACAGAGTGTGGATCATGACCTACCAGTGGGATTTCACTGTTATTTTATCATCACTAGGAAGAGTCCTAGTCCAGACTTTCAATGGTTCCCTATACTTCTCACTACACACAAGGATTGTGCCAGAATTTCAGGAATTTCTTGAGAGCATAAAACCTTCTTTAAGTCCTTTTCCTTATGTTAATTGGTTCTGGGAGTCTGTATTTCATTGTGCACCACCTCCATATCAGAAAGGAGTTAAACGCTGCACTGGGAAGGAAAAACTCAGGAAAGTCCCTGGCTCTGTGTTTGAAATGAACATGTCTGGAGAGAGCTATAATATCTACAATGGGGTTTATCTTGCAGCTCATGCTGTGCAGGCAATGAACTCAAGAAAAGCAAAGCCAGTTCATCTGAGAAATAAGGATATATCAATTCTTCAGCATTTTCAGCCATGGGAGGTATGTCATTGCTCTTCTCAGATACATTTATGGAAACCCTGAAGACGATGTGAAGCGAAGCAACAATATAAATACTCTGGATTTTATTTCTCTGCAGCAGTCAATTAACCTTTAGCATTTTTTTTGTAACTAATGCAGCTCAATCATATAAAAAAATGTTTCCAAAATCAAACCAGCTGCAAAAGGAGCTATGTTGTAGTGATTTGCTTAGTGCTCTTTCAGGGAGTGAAAATCCATTAATTTTAACAGTTTCTGTGCAAACGCTCACACCCAACATCTTCCAAAATTTGAATGCACAAAACTAAAAAGGCTTTAGTTTGATTCCATACTCTTCATTATAGGATCTCCCCACAAGCTCTTTGTAGTAAACAAGTTTTCTATTCTTGCTGTACTACCTACAGTATTGTGCTATGAAACTGTTAATATACTATAAAGGTAAAGGTTCCCCCGCACATGCGTGCTAGTCGTTTCCGACTCTAGGGGCCGGTGCTCATCTCCGTTTCAAAGCCGAAGAGCCAGCGCTTGTCCGAGGACGTCTCCGTGGTCATGTGGCCGGCATGACTAGACACCAAAGGCACACAGAACGCTGTTACCTTCCCACCGGAGTGGTCCCTATTTTTCTACTTGCATTTTTATGTGCTTTTGAACTGCTAGGTGGGCAGAAGCTGGGACGAGTAACAGGCGCTCACTGTGCTACGCGGCACTCGGGATTCGACCCACCAAACTGCTGACCTTCTGATCAACAAGCTCAGTGTCCTAACCCACTGAGCCACCGCGTCCCTTTAATATACTATATATATATAGTGAAAAACCTTTATGTAAATGGTCATTCTTAAAAGTATATGAATGCCTTTGAATTTGTAATATGTCTACATATTTCTACATATGAGACCTAAGACATAATTGGTTTCTAGAGAAATCCTAAAACTAAAACTAAATAAGAAGGAACTAATTAAAACTGTTCATTCATTGATTGAGAAAAATGACCCAAAGCTTCATATATGAGCATTATAGAGGGGGAAAAAAATTATGTGATTCTGAAATCATCAGAAGACAATAGTCACTGGACTATATTTCCTACTTCAGTTGCTAAAATTTCCACTTCCATTTGGTGGAACAATTTGCACTGTGACCCTCTGGATGTATTATATGAATTATAACAGTCCAGACATACAGAAGGAGGAGGATTGGAAACTTAAATTTCAAAGTTATCCAAGGATCCAAGTAATATTAATTTAAGGAAGCTATTGTTTTAAGTGAAAGAAACTTTTGCAAGGCTGTGATTCAAAAACAAGAGATAGATAGTATTGCAGTTCCTGGGTTTTCCTTTTTTCCCATCACATGTAATGGATATCATATCTTATTTATGTAGGATAGCCTGTTTCCTCCAATTATTTATTTATGCAAGAGCTGAAAAATAGGTTGTGTCAGAATCTTATGCAAAGA
Organism: Daboia siamensis; assembly: GCA_024449315.1. Taxonomy (NCBI): domain Eukaryota; kingdom Metazoa; phylum Chordata; class Lepidosauria; order Squamata; family Viperidae; genus Daboia; species Daboia siamensis. The sequence goes on from JAKJMR010000625.1 coordinate 68,351, forward strand.
ATTTTAATTTTATCTTTTTTTTTTTTAATTCCATTTATATCCCGCCCTTCTCCGAAGACTCAGGGCGGCAAAATTGTTGGATCTGATATTACTGAAATTGGAAATGGGCTATGGTGCATGGATTGAAGAGATTTCTGAATCAAACCACAGTGCACTTCAGTTACAATTCTGATAAGATTCACTACCAAAACTCTGTTGGGATTCTGAACAAAACCAAACTTTGGGGAAGATTAAGATAACTGCTCTGACTTCTCCTCTTTCTCAAATCCAGTTTCACTACTTTCTGAGAAATACCCGTTTTAATAACAGCGTGGGAGAAGAAATATTTTTTGATGAGAAAGGGGAGTTTGACCCAGGATATGACATCTTCAACTTTATCACTTTCCACAATCAATCCTTCAGGAGAGTCTGGATTGGAAAGATGGACTCCAAAGCTTCTGATGGGAAAAAGTTCACCATTGACGAAAATGCCATAGCATGGAATCACAAGTATCAGCAGGTGGGACATACTCAAATTTGGTGAACTATTATTTGCAGGGGAATATATTCTTCTATAATGACCTGACAGTCCAGAAATTCCAGTAATGTTATCCTGGAGCCTTGTGGTTTTGCTAGAAATTTTGGATGGTCTTTATGATGATATCTACATGGAATTGAGTTGCATTTTGAAATTAATATGATATAAGAATGTTCAGATATGTGTCCTTGTTTACTCAACAGGCTACTTTTTAAAAAACCCCAATATATGTGCATTTTTTGTAATGAACAGAATAAGGAGGAAATTTGTTTAAATCTGTCTTTGTTGTACATGCCACATATGTATAAAATAAGCGAAGGGGAAAGAAATTCAGATGTAGGGACAGGAATTCAGACGAAGGAAAAAGAATTCAGGCCTGAGTCGATAGAGAGCTTTGAACCAGCCAGGCAGCCTCGTCTCCAGAAAAAGAACTCCCCCGAGTACTGCCCGCTGAACTTTTATTCACCTCCAATCTTACAAAAAGTTACATCAGTCTCATACCAAATAGGATACATAGAAATAATTGGATTATTCAGGTGCCTATGAGATCACACAAAAACAAGGTAGCATAAGATGTATGTGAAGGCTTTATCATAGCGTTTCCCAAATCTCCCACATGCCAGGCTCCCTACCAGCCAGGAGAGTGTGCTCTCACTGAAGCTAACAGAGAGGAAAGGTGAAAAACCAAATTCTTGAGAAACCAAATTCTGGCCGTTCCCACAATAAGAATGGGTTATTTCTTTATCCAATTGGAAAATATGTGTAAAATCTTTGTCAATATGTTGACATTGTACAAATCATTTGCACAATTGTTTCAAAAGAATTTTTCTCCCTTTTTTACAAAGATGAAAAATTTGGCAATTTTTTCGCATGAGTTAAAATCTACAATATAATTTCCTTTTGTATTTTCCCAATGTAATACTTAATCTTAGACATTGGAAATAAAGTAAAAAGGAGATACTTTTTGGGAAAAAAAGTTTTATTATAGGTAGCTGTGTTCCTATGGAGCCATTTTTAGAGAAATATTTGTATACAAATGAAACTTGATGGAATTCCCAGAAAGGAGCATAGATTGCAGAGGACAAAGCGTCAGTGAAGTTTGGAAAGTTTGGATGAGCATATTTATAATGATGCAAATAGTTTCTTTAATTTATCAAGATTTCTATCAACAGGGGACAACTGTTCAGAAGTAATTCCATAAACAACACTAAGATATTCCAATCTTACAAAATTAAAGTTAATGGTATTTCATACACAATGAAATCCTTCAGTTCTGCCTAGTTGCAAGTTGCAAGGCTCTCTAGATTGCTCTGGTTTTTAGTAGGATTGAAACATTTTAGATATCCCCCAACAGAGATTCCCATACTCTCTACCAGGGCTTTTTTTGTCATAGAACACTCAGAACTGAGTTCTGGCACCTTTTTTGGATGGAACCTTGTAGGGTAGGCAAGACAGCTTGTACGATATGTGTGAGTTCCGGCACCTTTTTCTTTTACAAAAAAAATACTGCTCTCTACTATCCATTTTTGTTGTTCTACAAGAACAAATGAGAATGCATATGTTTGCAGAAAACTCAGAACTCATCATAGGAATATGATGATTTGCTGTAAACATGGACACTTTCCAAAAACATTATGCTCTTGGGTCATCCTGACATCAGAAAATTATGCATCCTTCTGAATGTCCTAATTTCTCCTAATAAAATAGAAAAGTGGAAATGAGCACTTCACTATGCTTCTGGATTGAAAGGATTTGACAGTTGTTATCCAGGGGATGCCCAAATGTGTTAACAGCACAGTCTTCAGGAGGTTCCTTGCATGTCCCCAATAAAGGGGAAAATTTGCACAACTTCTGGATGAATCCTATGCCTGAACTTTCTTGTTTTTGTTTTTTTAACAGGTACCTCCCCATGCCAGATGTGTGAAAAGCTGCCAACAGGGGTATAACAGGGTTGTTCAGGAGGGGAAACATACTTGTTGCTACCATTGTACACAATGTCCCGAAGGAAGAATTTCAGTCAAAATGGGTAAGTAAAGAAATAGAGAGCTGAGAGCTTCCAAACTTGTATATGTTTCATTCTTTCCATCTTTGGTATGCTATTTATTGGAATGGGATTGGAGTAAACTGCAGAAGATCTTAGTTAGAAGACCTCCTTTGCTAGGTTGAGAGATGCAGTTCTTTTAAGAGTCCTCTCTTAGTAATATTAATAATAGCACAGAATCCATGTTTAACAATTATTAAGAAAGCATTACAGTATTGTATATACAGTACATCAGGGGGACTGTGAATGACATCATCAGTAATTATTTTGCTCAATTAGCTCTATACATTGTCCTATGTAGTTGGAAATGACCAGGCCTTCTTCATGTATTTCAGATGCAGACCAATGTGAGAGATGCCCAGAAGATCACTATTCAAATGAAGGAAAGGTCCAGTGCCTTCCCAAACATTTCAGCTATTTATCCTACGGCGAAACCTTGGGAATCATTCTGACTTCCTTTATTATTTTCTTTTCATCAGTCCTCATTTTGGTGGCAGTGACTTTCATTCTGTACTGGGATACGCCCATTGTCAAAGCCAACAACAGGAACATCACATGTATCCTCCTTTCCTCTCTCCTGCTGTGTTTTCTCTGCTCTCTGCTGTTCATAGGTCAACCTGGGGAGGTGACTTGCTTTATCAGGCAAACTATGTTTGGCACCATTTTCTCTCTCTCAGTGTCTTGTGTCTTGGCCAAGACCATCACTGTTGTTGTGGCTTTTCTGGCCACAAAGCCAGGAAACCAGATGAGGAAATGGCTAGGAAAGAGACTGGCTGGATCTATCATTGTCCTCTGCTCCTGTATTCAAGCTGTTATCTGTATGATATGGTTGATCATGTGTCCTTCCTTCCCAGAATGGGACATGCATTCAGAGATTCAAGAGATCATTGTTCAATGTAATGAAGGCTCAGATTCCATGTTTTACATTGTCCTGGGATACTTGGGGCTGCTGGCTACCATCAGTTTCATTGTGGCTTTCTTGGCCAGAAAATTGCCTGATACATTTAATGAAGCCAAGCTGATCACCTTCAGCATGTTTGTGTTTTGCAGCATTTGGGTGTCCTTCATTCCAGCCTATCTGAGCACCAAAGGAAAATATATGGTGGTTGTGGAGGTCTTCTCCATCTTGGGCTCTACTGCAGGTCTCCTTGGCTTCATCTTTCTCCCCAAGTGCTACATCATTCTATTGAACCCACATCTGAACACAAAACAACATCTGACTAGGAGAACAGATTAATAGTTAATCTAACATTCTATTATTCAGCCTTTAACTATGACCAAAAGCATCCATGTGGAAAGTTAATACTCAAGGTGGCACCTTAATCATGCAAATAAATGCTACCTTTTTCTGTTTTTTGTGTGAGCTGGAGGATAGTTAAATAGTGAAATCATACATTTTATTTTTTGGCACTTCTCTGGTGATCATGAGGATCCATAGCAAAGACATGAAATATTGAAGAAGGCTGCCAGAAACTTTTTGTCCTCTTCCGATTTCACACACACACACACACACACACACACACATGAGGAGTTTAAAAGCTTTGAAAGTATGCAAATATGGGTGGATACTTTCCACTTTGGTGGGAAGGTAATAGCACATGTGATGTCATGCTGACCACATGGTTCAATTGCCTTGAAATGGAGATGAGCACTGCCCCCTTTAGTCAGCAACAATTAGCAATGTAAAATCTGCATAGAGTCCTTTACCCTACTACAATATTATTACCAGATTGGGGAGGGGGAGAGAGTGAAAGAGATCGTAGATGAAAGACTAAATCTGAAGAACCCTGGGAAAGGAGGAGGAAGAGAAGAAGGAGGTAGATTTTAAACTGAAGAATGATTGATTTTATAAAGTTCATTAATCAGCATCATTTGTGTCTACATGTTTGCATGCAAAAGATTATATTGTATTGTATCTACCTATGCCAGCTGGTCTAGCCAGATGTTAAGGTTTTTCCTGAAGGTTAAAAGAGGGCAGTCAGATTTTACCTCCTGCAGCAAATAATCCAGAGGGGAGAAAAGGTTCTTCTCCTGGATCTCAATAACCAAAATTCTTTATGATCTATACTAAGCCTCTCCTACCACTATGACTGGAGTGGGCCAATTCCCCTTTCATTAGGGAAAGTCAGTTATACAAATATCCTGGGTCTATGTCATAAAGGGCTTTAAAAATAATAACCAGAACCTTGCATTGCACCCCAAAACAGTTGAGCAGTCAGTGCAACATTTGTACCAGTAATAATACATGTGTTGCCCTAGGGCTTCTGAATCTTTATGTTCTGGACCAATTGTAAGTTTCAAATATTTTTTAAAGGTAGCCCCATGTACAGCATTTTACAATAATCCAAGTGGGAGGTGACCAGGATATGAATGACTAAGGGGAGGGCCTCAAGATCTAGAAAAATGTGCAATAGATGCACCATATAAAGTTGTGCAAAGGCTATCTTAGCACAACTCCCACTTGCTCTTTGAGCAGAAGTTGTGAGTGTAAAAGAACCCTCAAGTTGTGCACCATCAAAATGATGTTGTGAAGAAAAGAACTACAGAACACACTAACTCTATAGCAAGGCAGGTCTCTTTCAAAGATCTAAAAAAGCAGTTGGTTCTATAACTTTTGTTCAAGAGTAGCATTCAATGGGTTTCATGGGATTCTATATTTCTGTAGTTCTATACTGTCTAGAAGGCTTTGCTATCATAGGTTTCAGGTGCTATCATAGGTTTCTGCTTGATTTTGGTTACTTGATTTTGGTTTGTTTGTTTGTTTGTTTGTTTTTAAAAAATAAAGTCTTGTCTGTCAATGGGTGGCCATATAAATCTAGAACAAAATAGAAACAAATCAATTTTTTGTAAACTATGTGGTGGTGTTGATGGGTGATATTCTTGCAACTATTTGAGAATGAATTAGAAACTCATAGAGACACTAAAGTATATTTGGAAAAAACACCTGGTCATTTGTATAACACTCTTGCCAATACATTTGAAATATATACATTGATATTAAAAAAGGTGTCCTAGAATTTATTCATTCAGAATGTTGCTCATATTTTCATAAAACTCAACTCTGGTTTTTTTCATACTATCTCTCTTAATATTTCAATAATTTTATTTATGAATTACCAGCATGTATGGATCAACTTCACAAATTCATTCCACCTTTATTCAGCTTTATTACAACCTTACCCATTCTTCTACTTTTATAGATACATGCCATTTTTTTCCCAAAGCAATATGTATTGTAGACCAAGCTGGGTCCAGAAGAATGGCGGAACTTTAAGAAAGTGAAGTTATTATAAAGTTACTTAGTTACTTAGATGATAACAAAACATCTCAGATTAAGAAGCTTTAGTCCAGTTGTTGTAATTTAACCTTTCTAAAATGCTTTTGGCCAGGATAATTACATCTTCATTGACATATTAAAACATATTTTGGGGAGAAACTCCAGCAGTTGGTGTGGCAAGAGTTAGTACATTCCAATAACTCTCTGACTCTCTGCCTAACATTTTTTTGGGGGGGAGACTATGAAGTTGCTTTGGTGAGTAACACAACTTCTCAGATTAACAACCTTTGTTCCAGATGTGGTGATTTAACCTTTTTAAATACTTTTGGCCTGGATGATTCATTGACAAACCTTAAGAGATATGGCTAAAGCAGGGGTCTTCAAACTTGGCCCTTTTATGACTTGTGGATTTCAATTCCCAGAATTCCTCAGCCAGTGGGCCAAGTTTGAAGACCCTTGGGCTAAAGCTTGGCCTCAAATGTAACATCAGTGGAGATCCTAGTGCAGCCAGAAATCAATCAGAATGATAACCACCTCTTCATATGAATAAAATTGATGTTTTATCTTGATCTACCTTACTCCTACCAATTAAAAAAAACATAACAGAGAAAAAAGATATTTAAGAATGTCTTTTTATTAATTGTTTCTTGTTGTTTAAATCAGGCCTCAACATAATAATGTAACACTTGGGGGAAAAGATGCATCCTAAGAGCGCAGCACTTAGAGGACAAAATGGAGAAGATCTCCACAGCCACCATGGCTTTACCTCTGGTGCTCAGATAGTTTGGAACAAAGGAGACCCAAACACTGCAGAAGGCCAGCATGCTGAAGGTGATGAATTTGGCTTCATTAAAGCTGTCAGGCAGCTTACGAACCTGGAAAGCCACAATGAAGCTGGCAAATGAAAGGAGGCTCATATAGCTCAAGACACAATAAAACATAAAAACTGATCCTTCATTGCATTGTAGAATCATTTCTTCAGTTATTGAGTACATGTCTAATTCTGGGAATGGGGGAGAGGTTGATAACCATACAATACAGATGCCTGCTTGGAAAAGAGAGCAGGAAAGGACAATATAAACAGCCAGTCTTTTCCCCACCCATGTCCTTATCCGAGATCCTGGCTTGGTGGCCTTGAAGGCAAGAGAAACAAGAGTGGTTTTGGCCAACACACAAGAAATGGACAATGAGAAAATGAGACCAAATGCAGACTGTCTGAGGAGACAGGTCATTATCCCAGGTTGTCCAAGAAAAAGCAAAGAGCAGAGAAAGGAAAACATAAGAGAGAGGAGGAGAGTGTAGGTGAGATCCCGGTTGTTGGCTTTCACAATAGGACTATCTTTGTGCTTAATAAAAGTTCCCAGCACCCATCCTGTAATAAGGGAGAAAACTGTAGCAAGACAAGCTAAACTATACCCTAAAGGTTCTTCATAAGACAGAAAGTTTATACTTTTCTTTTCTTTTTTTTTATTGAAAAGTTTTTCAATACATTTTATTTATTACATCCCATCCCCCAACCCTTCCCTCCCTTCCCCACCCTATCCCACCCTCTCACCTTCCCCTTCCCCCCACCCCCCACCCCGACTTCCCAGAGCTGGATACAAGGTATAAAAATAAAGTAACCAATCATAAACTCCCATATACTACTAACAATAAACTATTAAATCTCTCGCACTTTAGCTCTTATAAATTGACTACAAGCAATATACTTATTCAAATGCTAGATAAAACTTTTTAGTCCCGTATTTATTCTGGATGTAATCAATCCATTTCTTCCACTCCACAATATATCGTTGTTGCGAATGGTCTTTCAAATATGCTGAAATCTTCGCCATTTCCGCCAGGTTGGAAACTTTTAAAGTCCATTCCTCTATAGTCGGCAGTTCTTCCTTCTTCCAATATTGCCCTATTAAAAGTCTCGCTGCCGTAATTAAGTTCAACATCAAATTAATGTCCAGCACGGTAGTATCAGTAATAATGCCCAATAAAAACAACTGTGGACAAAACTTTATACTTTTCTTGAATATCTTCTGCATATTCCACCAAATTTTAATCCAAAATGCTTTGATCTTTTTACAAGTCCACCATATATGAAAGTACATTGCATCTTCACCGCCACATCTCCAACATAAAGTTTATACTTTTCAAGAGACACCCATTTCTTTCTTGGTTTGCGTATTGATCTTCTGGACCTTGGATGCAAGCTACCATATCTGAAATTGAAAAAGAAATCCATGTTATGGTGAGTAAATGCAGAAAGCAAACAAGAGTGCCTAAAATTAAAAACTCTTATTTCAATATGAATTCATGTGAAAGTTGAATACACACAAGAAACTGTAACACCCCCCAAAAAAATCTCTATTGATTGTTAATTTTATGTTCTTATCATAGATGACTGTTCCAATGAAGATTTATGAATATTTGAAGGAATCATTTAATATTTAAATTGATATTGACTTCAAGACCATACTTCAATATATAGTATGAAAATGAAATATTTCTCCTAAATTCCAAGTGAATTTGGAAGACATTGTATAAAGGATGAAATTCCAAAACATCAGTATATCACACATAGTTCAAGAGCAAACTATATAAGAAACAGAATTTTATGATGCTGCAAGACATCATTTTTATTTAATAAGTTTATTATCAATTTTGCTTTCTTTCTTCATTTCTCTTAAAGTTCATTTTTTGCATGTATCCCCATAAACAGAATATGGGAATTGCGGACATCAAAATTTAATGCTTCTATAAATTTCATTTATTTTTTTATTTTTAAATGTTTGCTTTCTTTAAAACTTCATTTTTCCCCCTTGTCTATCCAATTTTTAAATATAACCTCAAAACTATGTTTTCTACATATCATCTACTTGTTTGTAAAGGCACTGCACTTGATATTTCAAGTTCATCCCTATAACAACAAAATCAGCCATAGATTTTTTTTAAAATAAATAAATAAAATCATCTAATTGTTTAGAGCTTGGTATCCTTCTCTTTCCTTCCCTCTTTTTCAGATATTGCAATATATCTAGATTTTTTTTTACATTGTACAGTCACGTTTGTATCTTTATTGTTTCCAAATAAAAACAAATGAATATGCAACCTGAAAACTAATTAGCGGAAAGCATTCTGCACAACACATTCACTAAAATACCTGCATCATGTACTTGATTCTCATGTATAATGTTTGGATAACGTTTCAAGCTTATCTGTATAACAACAAAATCAGACAAGTTGTCAACGTACCAAATTTGTTTGAAATTTTTCCCTCTGGGCAGGGAACACAATCATAACAGCAGAATTTTTTCCCTTCATCCTTCCTTTTCTGATAACCGGGATGACAATATTCATTGCACAGAGAGATGGGAAGCACCTAGTTTTCAATATTAAAATGTTTGAAAATGAGGATTTATTGGAAGAAAAATCACTTGTTACATTAAAAATGAAAGGTGCACCACACTTAGAATAAAATCGTCCAATCAAGAATAGGAATAGAAGGTTCATGAAATAAATGCATTTGTGAATTTTTCATTCAATATTGGAGGAAGTGTAATAAATATTGTTAGCAATATTACTGCAATTAGTTTTCAACAATTAAAGCAGAAAAATGTCATTTTAATCTGTTTAGTCCTCGGGGATTGCCTAGAAGAAGAATGGTACATTTCTTAACCTAATGAGCCCAACTGATAAATAACTCAGTTATTTATTTATTTATTTATTCAATACAAATTGAATTAATAAATAAATAAATAACTGAGAACAGTCACACAAACTCTCCTTATCCCAGTGGGTTAAATATGGAATTCTTTGAATGGAAGCAGAGCAGATTCCAAGTAATTATTTTCTAGAAGGGAGGAAAAGAATGTCTTATGTTTATTCTTCAAGTGCTTACCTGTGGTATCTTGTATAAACCTAGAATGTCTGCTATGTAGAATGAAGTTTCAGAGCTGAGTCCCCCAATAATGGCTATGACGTTTTTCACGATGTCACATTTGTAGTTGGGGACAAATTGATGGGATTTAAAAAGCATGTCCAGGGTGGTCCGATAGGTCATCATTGGGTGGTAATAGTTGTCATGGATATGGAAGCCAAGGGTGACATTAGATAAGATTTGTGGATTCTTATTGATCTCCTTCACAGCAAAGGCCAAGGAAAGGACATTTGGTAGAATTTTGCTAGTACTGGGATTAAGATCTGGAGATTAGCTAGGCCACTCCAGGACCTTAATGTGCTTATTCTTGAGCCACTCCTTTGTTGCCTTGGCCATGTGTTTTGGGTTATTGCCATGCTGGAATATCCATCCACAACCCATTTTCAATGCCCTGGCTGAGGGAAGGAGGTTCTCACCCAAGATTTGATGGTACATGGCCCCTTCTATCATCCCTGTAACGTGGTGAGGTTGTTCTGTCCCCTTAGCAAAAAACACCCCCAAAGCATAATGTTTTCACCTCCATGTTTGACAATGGGGATGGTGTTCTTGGGATCACAGGAAGCATTTCACCTTACGAGGGCTTTGCAAAGCAGTACTAGTACTTCACATGATATTGATTCTATCCCTCTGTTTATACAACCCAGGATTGTATTAGCTTTTTTGGTTGCTGCTGCCCAGTGCTGGGTCATAGTCAAGTGATTGTCCACTATGACTCCAAGGTCGCTCTCACAGTTTTTAAGCCAGGTCTCACCCAATCTGTATTTGTGCCTTTGGTTTTTCCTGCCTAAGTGTAAGACCTTGCTTTTTCCTACATGGAAACTCATTTTGATGGTGTTCTTGGGATCACAGGAAGCATTTCTCCTTCTCCTAACACAGCAAGTTGAGTTGATGCCAAAGAGCTTGATTTTGGTCCCATCTGACCACAACAATTTCACCCAGTTCTCCTCTGAATCATTCAGATGTTCATTGGCAAACTTCAGACAGGCCTATACATGTGCTTTCTTGAGCAAAGGGACCTTGCAGGCACTGCAGAATTCCAGTCCTTCACAGTGTAGTGTTTTACCAATTTATTTTCTTTGTGACTATGGTCCCAGATGCCTTGAGATCTTTGATAAGATCCTCCCATGTAGTTCTGGGCTGATTCCTCACCGTTCTCATGCTCATTGAAACTCCAACGAGGTGAGATCTTGCATGGAGCCACAGACTGAGGGAGACTGACAGTTATTTTGTGTTTCTTCCATTTGCGAATAATCACACCAACTGCTGTCACCTTCTCATCAAGCTGCTTGGCGATAGTCTTGTAGCCAATTCCAGCCTTGGGTAGGTATATAATCTTGTCCCTGACATCCTTGGACAGCTCTTTGGTCTTGGCTATGGTGGAGAGTTTCTTCTGTGGACAGGTGTCTTTTATACAGGTAACAAGCTGAGATTAGGAACACTCCCTTTAATAAAAATCTTGCTGATTGATAGGGGATCAAATACTTCTTTCATTCATTAAAATGCAAATTAATTTATAACTTTTATGAAATGTGTTTTTCTGGATTTTTGTTGTTGTTATTATTCTGTCTCTCAGTCTTAAAATAAACCTACCATTAAAATTATAGACTGATCATTTCTTTCTTAGTGGGCAAACATACAAAATCAGTAGGCGATCAAATAATTATTTCCCTCACTGTACATAGGAAATAAATATGAAAAATTCTCTGAATCATTAATATATATTTAAAATAATGACTGTATACATAAATAAGCAAATTCTCTTCATACTAAGAGGTGTAGGAAGCCACAGCAACAACCAAACAAAAATAAAAAGGGAGAGAAAATATGACAGGGAGGAAATAAAGATATTCTAATATCTCAGATAGTATTATTAAACCAAATCTATATGATACTCAGATTATTGTGTCTGTAAACTTTATTGACCAAAACCTTTCATCCTAGGACTAAATCTTTTCTAGGCCTGGTACTTCAAATGGGCTAAGTTACAGAATGTGTCCAACATTTAAGACTCATGACTTCTGTTCTGTTCCAGCCTACGACCGGCCCTGTTTTTATAGTCAACACGCTGGAAAAAACCCAACCAAATTTATTTATAAAGAGTTCAAACAAAAGTTAAACAAAAAGTTCAAGAGTTAAACCAAAAGTTTAAACAAGAGTTAGTTAAACAAGAATAACAGACCAGGACTCTAGCAGAAGATCTTCAAACGGTTGCCTTCAGCAACCAGCACCTCCCACACCTTCCCCTTTTATCAGCAGTCCCAAGGTGTGGCTTCTCATTGCCTTCTCCCGAGTTGCCTCATTGCCTTCCTCTGTTCTGCTCTGCTAGATTGCCTCCTGCTCCTAGCATCCCTGAACAGAGCCAGCTGTGAATCATCTTCTTCCAAACCCTCGTGCTCACATGGCTGAGTCTGAGGAGGAACAAGATGGGAGAGGTTAGGCTGAGAATCCTGCAGTGCATCAGAACCTTCTTCTGACACCAAAGGCTCTCCAAACCTTTCCTCCTCTTCAGAATCATCCAACTCAGCTGCCAGAACCACAGGCTGACGCTGAATCACAATAACTTTGGTGGAATTGAAATTTGGAAAATTTTACAAAACATTTTCTGATATAAGGCAAAATGCCATAAAACATTTCTTGTGCTGTACAGTTCAACTTGCACTATTTTTGAAGCATGCACACCTCTGACTATCGCTTTACATTTTAAAGAAGGAATTCATTGGAAGCTCCTCTACTGTTGAAGCCATTGAAGAATTGATAAGGAAATATCTCTGAAAGAATGATGTAACAGGTCATGGTTGTACTTTATATTCCCTAATTAAGATAGTTAAACACAATGTTTCATCTTTCTTTCTGTGTCCATGTGTTTATATTATTGTAAAAAAAATATATTGGTTAAAATTATTTTTACCATGAGGAACACTTACCTTCCAAGGATTAGGATAGTCCTGACCCTGCTAGCTTTGAGGGGTCCTTAGTGTTATCTGAGCTTGGTTGTTTCCTTGCAGACATTTGCTTTATTGCTATTTGCTGGCTTTTTCTAAAACTCTAAATATCTGGTTCTGTCCATCGATCTGGGACAGTGGTGGGATTCAGACCGTTCATACCACTTTGGCAGAACTGGTAGCTACTTTTTTGTTGCCCAGGCCCAGAATGGACTTCTGGAAGCAGCATCCACACAGAGAACTGGTTGTTCACATATTTGAATTTGTCTAGGGTCCTAAATATGTGAAGGGTCCACTCTCCTAGTTGTATTAACAACCATTTGCTGTGACATTCTATACTTTTACAGAAATATTGACACACCTTATCCCCATAACTCTGGGAAGAGATTGTACATATGTCATCAGAGTTATCTACAGGTTGCCAAGTCAGGATCTGATGATGTCACCTAGATTGGGTAGTAAAACATATGCAGCAAAACTGCAAAGCTCAGAGAGCACCAAGGATGCCTCATTTCAATCCTGAGCTCCTTTACTGGTATGCTATTCTCAATAAGAACCTGTATTTTATATTCTGAATAAAAATAGTTAAATCCAATGCATTATCTTTCTTTCTGGGTCCATGTATGTATATTATTGTTAAAAATATCATCTGATTTTTAAAATTACTTTTATTTCAGAAAGAGGGGAAGTGACAGTTAACATGTAGATACATTTTTTTAAGATCAGCTAGGGGAAAGTATTTTAATAAATAATTAACTCTTCAGGGAATTGGTCCAAATTACAACCATGTATTTATTTACTCAAAGCTCCTGAGATTTTCCAAAAAGAAGTGAAAAGCAGAAAGCAAATTTGAAAGAGGTTATAAACTAATCCTGGTTCTATGGAGAGCTTGGGGTGGTGGGAACAGCCAAACAGGGCTATTCGGTTCATTTGTTCCAGGATCTGTTCTCTCTTTGATCAGACTAATTTAATATGTGAGTTGTAGAAGTCTCAGTCATTATTCAAACACATGTCTGTATCTCCACTGAAGTGAAAAGTTTAGATTGATGCTTTTCTGTTTGGAAGTGTGTTGGGAAAATCCAATATGCTAGGTCAGATCCATTGGTATGGATTGATATGTTGGAGACCTCTTTTGGAAGATGTTTTGGCTGCTGATGTTTTGTTCATTCTGATGTTCCCAGTGATCAAAATAAATGCACTCAAGTGTCCAGAGGTTGATCCCATTCCAGTTCCACATGAATGGTACCAATCAGGTGATCTTCTCATTGGAGGAATGGCTTCACAGAACCTCTATGCCTTCAGTGAACATACTTTTCATGAACATCCATTTCAGGAGCTCTATGAATTTTCAGAGTAAGAAAATCCCACACCTTTCTTCACCTAATAATTCCTTCACCTAATAACTAGGGTTTTTTTCCTAGTTTTCTAAATGACCACACCTGTATCTATGAAAAAAGGTGCCTAAAGAAAGCAGAAGAAAGCTTTTTTTATGATCAAGCTTCAGTTTCTGAGAGTTTCTGGCTGAAGACTTTTATTTCCCATCAATTTTGTTCTAAATAAAATGTTATGCAAGTTAAACATAATGGCTAAATACCTAATTACAAATCCTTAAAAGGGGGGATTTAATAAAATGAAGAAATATTTTAAAATATATGGTCCCCTTATTAAATAGAAGAATAGAATTTATTTATTTATTTTTTTCCAGAAAAGAAATGTATCCATAAGAAGGAGCATTAATATCCACTTTTAGATAAGTTTATTTAAAAGATAAATTAGAAATTTACCTAGGATGCTCTTCATAACTGAAAAGATTACAACTGAGACATTTTAGATAGTTAATGTGCATAAAACATTGTTATCTGAAATTTGATTTTTTTTTCTCAAAATATAACACATACCTTGAATTCTTTGAAGAATATTTATCTCAGAAATGTTTTGAGATTCTATATTACTTTTTCTCACTTTTCCCAGATCATAACATTTTGCCAGAAGAAATAAGAGGGGCAGAGTAACATATAACAGAATAATAGAGTTGGAAGGGACCTCAGAGGTCTTCTAGTCCAACTCCATGCTCAGGCAGGAGACCCTATACCATTTCGGATAAATTTCAATCTCTTCTTAAAAGCCTTCAGTGATGGAGCACCCACAACTTCTGAAGGCAAAACCGTTCCACTGGTTAATTGTTCTCACTGTCAGGAAATTTCTCCTTAGTTCTAGGTTGCTTCTCTCCTTGATTAGTTTCCATCCGTTGCCTCTTGTCCTGGCTTCAGGTGCTTTGGGGAATAGCTTAACCCATTAACCCATTTCTTTTATGAATATCAGAATGCTTTTCCTTCCATACTAAATGTGAAAGCTGTTCTTCCACTAAAATATCATAATATTTAGAAAGAGGAAAAATAGTGAGATTGCAGATTGCAACACTTAAGATATGATGGATGAAGATTCATATAATGAAAAAAATGTTTTTGGTGAAAGAGTGAAAATGAATGAATGAAACAACAAGCATCTAATTTCAGTCTAACTTTCTTTGAAATATAGAATTACAAATATATTTAGAGAGTTGAAGGCAGAGTTACCCCATGGTAAGATGGGCACCCAATGAATTTGATAAAGTTAAGTGTATGAATATATGTATTTACATATGCATTTATGTATGAATGAATATATTTCTCAGTACTTTTTTGTACATTGCAAAATTGTATCATGAAAGACTTTCTTTATTTGCAGTGTAATTACAAAATTCTATCAGCATGTCCTTTCCTTGGCCTTTGCTGCCAAGGAGATCAATGAGAACCCACAAATCTTGCCCAATGTTACCCTTGGATTCCACATCCATGACAGCTACAACAATCCTAGGTTGACTTATCGGACCACTATGGACTTACTTTTCAAATCGGATCGATTTCTGCCCAACTACAAATGTGGACTTCAGAAAAATCTCCTGGCCATCATTGGAGGAGTTGGATCAGATACTTCATCCCATATGGCAGAAATTCTAGAGTTCTACAAAATTCCACAGGTGAGTCCAGGGGTAAGGAGATGTATATTGTTCTTGTTAATAGATTTCAAGAATTAATCAATTGAATAAATGTGCCCAAGAGCATCCTTAAGTTTTCATTCTCATAAATATCATTTAAGATTTAACAAGTGACTAAAAATAAAAATTAGATTTCTTGGTGCAGAATGGAACAACTCACTGTGGCCAACTCACTATGGCCAACTCACCATGACCAACTCACAGCTGGACAACTCACCACTGGAGAATTCAAGAATTAAAGTTAATTTAATATTTTAATTTTTATCACTCACATTTCATTTTTCCCTTGTTTGACATATTTTCTTTAATGATTCTATTCCATCATTTCTTCTATAAGAATCTTTTCTTGTGGTGAGTTGGATGTGGTGAGTTGGCCTAGACCCTTCTTGATGAATGCGAATGATATTTTAACACATTTGTTGAAAAAAGAAAACATCAATGGCCAGAAATTTAACCATACTCTCAAAATTTGAGAAATTAGGGATCAAGTGTAAATTCTAATCTGACAAGTCAGTTTTTGAAGTGATACATAAAAATGCATGACCAAAACAAATTAAAAAAAAAACTCTATTTAATTCCTCTATAAAATGTCTTGATGTTTTCTTTTAGCTCACATATGGATCATTTCCTTTGGAAGAAATTGATAACTCTCAATCATCTTCACTTTACTTTATGGCCCAAATGAAGTTCCCCAATATATCGGGATTATCCGATTGCTTCAATGTTTTGGATGGAAATGGATTGGGCTCTTTGCTGTGGACACTGAGAGTGGAGAACACTTTTTGCAGAAATTGGAGCACTTGTTCTTCCAGCAGGGAATCTGCTTAGCTTTCATACAAAGATTTCCAAAACTATTGCGTCTGGATGACTTGGGCAAATTTAGTGATATAATGTTTAACTTTTATACACATTTCACAGATGTTAAAACAAATACGTATATCATCTATGGAGAATCATTTACACTTGCCTGGCTCACAGCTCTCAAATCTGTATGGGATGCTGCAAATAAGGAAAATGCATCTTTAAGTAAGGTGTGGATCACCACAAGTCAAATTGATTTTATGCTACCAGGATCCCAAAGGGATTGGAATCTCCAATTTTATGATGGGGCCATTTCCTTTCAAATCCACTCAGGTGAAAATCTGGGATTCAAGGAATTTCTTCAGTCCATAAAACCATATTCAGCGCATGGAGATGGGTTTCGAAACCACGTTTGGGAGCATGCATTTGACTGTTCCCTTCCTAGTTCGGGATTGTCATCATTGGGCAGTCAAGAATGCACTGGGGAAGAAGGACTGGGAAACCTTCCAGAATCTCTGTTTCAATTACAGATGACCGGCCACAGCTACAGTATCTATAATGGTGTTTATGCTGTGGCTCATTCTTTGCATAGCATGCTATCAAAGGGATTCAATCTCAAAAAAATCTTGGCAGATAAAATAGCTGAATCTCCAGAACTGCAACCTTTTAGGGTAACATATCTCCACCAAAGTTTTTTTTTTTTTTTAATGAACAACATATTTCAAAATAATTTAGCTCACAAAATGAGCTAAGCATTCATTTCAGGCACAATCTGTTCAAACAGCTGTGCTAAAAATGCTTAATGTCCTTGTCTGCTCCAATTAGATTAGACTTAACTTTCTTCTCAATGGTCTTATCAAGGCATTTTAAAGTGGTACTATTACTTCACATGATTTTGATTCTATCCCTCTTTTAATGCAGCCTAGAACTGTGTTGGCTTTTTTGGCAGCTGCAGCAAACTGCTGGTTCATATTTAAGTGGTTATCCACTAGGACTTTGAGATCCCTCTCACAGTTACTACTATTGAGCAAGGTACAACCTATATTGTACCTGTGCATTTGGTTTTTCTTCCTAAATGATTACCATATTTTTTTTCACCATTAAATTTAATTTTGTTAGATAGCACCCAAATTCAAGTCTGTCAAGATCCGTTTGTATCTTAAGCCTATCTTCTGGAGTGTTAGCTATTCCTGCCAGCTTGCTGTCATCTGCAAATTTGATGAGTTCCCCATCTATCCCCTCATCCAAATCATTGATGAAGATGTTGAAGAGCACTAGACTGAGAACAGAGACCTGGGGCACCTCACTACACACTTCTGTCCATTGAGGACTACACATTGAGTGTGGTTGGTCAGCCAGTTCCGAATCCATCTGGTGGTGATGCTGCCTAACCCACATTTTTTTCTATCTTATCAAGTAGTATATTGTGGTTTACTTAATGGAATGCCTTACTGAAATCCAAGTAAATTATATCCACAACATTCCTCTAGTCCACTATATAATATAATAGTTCTTTGTTTTCTATTGGCATTTTGTCCAATGAAACTGCATAATGAGTTTGGGAAATAAAACATGGAACTTCTCATATATTGTTTTCCCTTATCTTTGTTAATTCAACTTCATTGCTTTCTTTTTCTCTATCAAGTAGCTCCACCAATTTCTTCAAGACATTTCTTTCAACAATGCAGCAGGACACGGAATATCTTTCAATGAGAAGAGGGAAGTTGCAGGTGGATTTAGCATCATCAATATGATCATTTTTCTAAACAAGTCCATCAGGACTGTGAAAGTTGGAAAGCTAGATCCTGATGCATCTTATGGAAATGAATTGATCCTTAATGAAAATCTGATAAAATGGCACAAAGGTTTTAATCAGGTATAGAACTTCATAAATGTAGAGTATTTTTTTTTTACAACTTCTTTAAATAATGGAAAAAGTTTCAGTTAAAATGTCTCCAACTGATCTCTTCTGGTCATGATTCTCTTTATAGCACGGGTGTCAAACTCACCACATCATGTGATGTGTCACAACATATGATGTGTCACAACTTTTTTCACATTGGTGCAGCTGGGGCGGGTGCAGCCTGTGCATGATGCACCTGGCCCTCAGACTGGCAGTTTCACATCCCTACTTTATAGGATGCCTAAGGTAAAGGTAAAGGTTCCCCCGCACTTGCGTGCTAGTCGTTTCCAACTCTAGGGGCCGGTGCTCATCTCCGTTTCAAAGCCAAAGAGCCAGCGCTTGTCCGAGGACATCTCCGTGGTCATGTGGCCGGCATGACTAGACGCCAAAGGCGCACGGAGCACTGTTACCTTCCCACCGCAGTGGTCCCTATTTTTCTACTTGCATTTTTTACGTGCTTTCGAACTGCTAGGTTGGCAGAAGCTGGAACGAGTAACAGGTGCTCACTCTGTTACGCGGCACTCGGGATTCGACCCGCCAAACTGCCGACCTTCTGATCGACAAGCTCAGCGTCCTAACCCACTGAGCCACCGCGTCCCTATATAGGATGCCTAGTTGACTGTATTTTCTGCTGGTGAAACAACTGAATAACTTGGCAATTACCTATGCAAAGTCTTTCATGTTATGAGCAGGTTCTTCCAGTTTCTCTGTGTAATGAATACTGTCATCCTGGATATTGGAAGAGAAAATCTGAAGAGAAAAGCTTCTGCTGCTACGACTGTGTTTCGTGTCAACAGGGGAAGATTTCAAGTAAGATAGGTCAGTTATGGACCTCTACAAAATCTGAAAACATTGGGCAGCAAAGGAACTGTTTCATCAAATATTACCATTGGTTGAGCTGCACATATTTGTTTCTTACTAAAATTGAGGTTTTCTAGCATTTAAAGCAAGGAACACAGGTAACTCCTAGAAATCTCAGTTAGTAATGACCTCAATTAGTAATAATCACTCAGGTTTTAAAATAATGTATCTTGCAGAATATTGTAAACAACACCATTCTTCTCTTATGGCCTTTTTGTGCCAGATAAAGGTAAAGGTAAAGGTTCCCCCGCAGATGCGTGCTAGTTGTTTCCGACTCTAAGGGCCGGTGCTCATCTCCATTTCAAAGCCGAAGAGCCAGCGCTTGTCCGAAGACGTCTCCATGGTCATGTGGCTGGCATGACTGGACGCCAAAGGCGCACAGAACGCTGTTACCTTCCCACCGTAGTGGTCCCTATTTTTCTACTTGCATTTTTACGTGCATTCGAACTGCTAGGTTGGCAGAAGCTGGGACGAGTAACAGGTGCTCACTCTGCTATGCGGCACTCGGGATTCAACCCGCCAAACTGCCGACCTTCTGATCGACAAGCTTAGCGTCCTAAACCACTGAGCCACCGCGTCCCTTCTTTGTGCCAGATATAAGAATACATATTGGGATAAAAACAGGTTTATTTTTTTGGTGGTGCTGCAGATCTCATTTGTGGAACAAGAATATATAGTGGTTGAACAATATTTCATACAGTGGTCATCCAAGTATTGTATGACAATATAATGCATATTGAGGGGAAGAAAACTGAACATTATCCAATTAATTGTTGTAAAATTAAATGGAAAAATTCAAAATTCAACATGATATAACTGTTGTATTGAGGATACTTTCAACCAGTGTATATAATATGAAATCCTTCAATTCTTTATGACACTGTCTACAAAAAAAAGTTTCATCATTTTTTTATAGTTAAGAATGATTCTTTGGTACAGGAAGTAATTACCTAATGTTAATCTTATTGAGTAATATTACCCAAATTTTGAAAATATCATAGTTGCTTTCAAAATCTTGAGAGCACCACTTTCAAAACACTTCTTCCAAATTTCAAGGAAATACAAACTGGAGTATTTAAAGGAAGGAAAGAAAATAATTACATTTCACTTCATTTTAGATATAGGGTTTTCATTTGGAAACTATATATACATACCACATAGAGGAATTGGAGACATATTTGTTTGAGGGTGAAGTTTAGTCCTCTGAGTTTGGGGGTTGGTTTCCAAATATTTTGTTACCAGGCTAGGTAACATCTTTAGTGGAGTTAAATCACATTTACATTCCCTAAATTCAGCTGAAGATGTTACCTAGCCTGGTAACAATATGTTGAGAAACCAACCCACAAGCTCAGATAATGAATTTTCACCCTCTTTCTACACCTGAGCAACAGATATTCACCACTATTGCAAACTTGTTTATTTAGTTGTCTCTTTGTTAAATTTGTTTGTCACCCATGTTGCATAAGGGGACCCATGTTATGTGATAGTTATGGACAGAATTATATGAAAATATAAACAAGCACATTTGGAAAGCATTTGAACTGCTGTTATGTTTCCAGGGACGTGGTGACTCAGTGGGTTAGGATGCTGAGCTTGTCAATCAGAAGGTCAGCAGTTTGGCAGGTCGAATCCCGAGTGCCACGTAACAGAGCGAGCGCCTGTTACTCGTCCCAGCTTCTGCCAACCTAGCAGTTCGAAGACACATAAAAATACAAGTAGAAAAATAGGGACCACTACAGTGGGAAGGTAACAGCATTCCGTGCGCCTTTGGCGTCTAGTCATGCCAGCCACATGACCACGGAGACGTCCTCAGACAAGCGCTAGCTCTTCAGCTTTGAAACAGAGATAAGCACCAGCCCCTAGAGTCAGAAACGACTAGCACGCATGTGCAGGGGAACCTTTACCTTTACCTTATGTTCCCAGTAAAACTGAATAAAAAATAACAAAACAATCAATATGTCAGGGCCCACTTCAAAACCTCAACCTAAGAAAGCAGAACTCGTGGAAGCAGTTTCTTCAAAAAGAAATTTTTATTAGAGAAGCTAATAGCAGGCATAATAGATACTGCCAGGCTGTCTCAGGGTTGTGGCGATGTTTTGTTGGGTCTTCACACCTTCCCTTCCGAAAACAGAAATAAACCAAGTGCCGGAGGACCATTCCTTTATCCTCCCCCCTTTCAAGGTGACATCAAGGGGGAAGATATTTCAAAGAGTTTGTATGCGGAAACAACAAAAGTGTTACAGTGTAGTGATAGAGGAAAACAAAGAAGTAGCCCACAGTGTTTTCCCCCTCCCCTCCAGGAGAATGGCAGAACCCAGAAGCGTAGAAAGATTAGAGTTAGAATTAAAATTAGAAAGAGAAAATTAGAATATGGGTTCTGACATCCTCCTTCCTTAAAAAAAAGAGAGATCCACCTGTGGAGAAATAGAGACAAATACATACATAGGTTAATTCAGTTTGTTTGGTATTCAGTGTGAAATTTCTTAAGCAGTTTAGGGGCTTTAATATGGCATTTGTGAACCCACTCAGTTTGGGAGGATAGAAGGTGTTTCCACCCCACTAGGTATTGAGTGGAGTCTGGTATTTCCTGGAGTCTAGAATTTCTTTAATTTTGAAATGTTGTTCCCCTTCTACCATAATGGGAGGAGGGAGTGGAGCAACAGCTGGCCTTAATGGTGACTGTTGCTCATGTTTTAAAAGGCTGCAGTGGACAATTGGGTGGATTTTCCTGAGGGATTTAGGGGGTTTATAATTCTAACAATGGGAAACTCTACAAATTTGGGTCCCAGCTTTTTAGATGGTTGTATGGATTTTAGGTATTTGGTGGATAGATAAACTTTTTCCCCTACAGTAAAAGGTTTTGGCTCGATCCTCTTTTTATGCACTTGAATTTTATATGCTTGCCTAGCCTCATCAGAGGCTTTCCTGACAACTAGTCAGATGTTCTTTAATTGTACAATCCACTCCTTTAATGAAGGGATGGCAGGTTCTGCAGAGCAAAATTCTGACATTGGGTTAAAACTTTGTCCTTTGGCTACTTGGAAGAGAGTATAGCCCATGCTGGAGTGAACTGTATTATTGTAGGTAACTTTGGTGAATGGAAGTAGGTCGGTCCAGTTGTTCTGCTGGTAATTAATAAAGCATCTTAAATATTATTCTAGTACTGAGTTTGACCGTTCAATCCCACCATTCGTTTGTGGATGATGACTAGATGACAGTCCCTGGGTGGTCCCTAGGTAGGAATTCCTAGCTAGGAATTCTTTCCAGAACTGTGATGTGAATTGCACTCCTCTGTTGGATATAATGTGCTGTGAGCATGCAGTAAATTTATGTGTTGAACAAAGAGTTTGCAAGTGTTTTTGCTATAGGGATATTTGAGCAGGGGATAAAATGCACTTGTTTGGAAACTAGGTCTGTTATGACTGTGTTTCCATTGCTATCTGGTAGTTTCACTATAAAGTCCATAGAGATTTTTTCCCAAGGTGCTGAGGGGACTTCTCTTGCAATCTTTTTGCTGAAGCACAAATTGGGCAGCTAGCTACGTAGCTTTCAATGTCCTTCTTTATTGATGGCCGCTAGAATTGCCTTGTAACCAGGTGTAGTGTTTTCACAAACCAAAAATGGCCTGCAGATTTTGAATCGTGGCAAAGTTGCATGAATGGCAGTCTCTGACTTTTAGGTATGCATAACTTCTCTCCTAACCAAGGTAGACCATCTGTGATTGTGTGGCTTAGGAACCATTCATCAGTTTCTAGTGCTTTTCCAACTTCAATTCCTGCCTGGCTCACTAATGGCTTTTGAAGTTTAGCTTGTGCTCAGGTACTTACTCATACCGGCAGTTGTGTTTCTGGGATGAGTGGCTTTGTTACAGTACCCCAAGTGCTATTATATTGTTGCATTCTGGATAATGAGTCTGCCAGGAAGTTTTTTTTTTCCCCAGTAGGTGTTTCAGTGGAAGTGTTGTGACCACTGTGCTTGCTTAGGGAGAAGTTTCCTGGGTGTTTTTAGTGCTTCCAGACTCTTGTGGTCAGTTCACACTTGGAAAGGAATTTTGTTCCCCTCCAAAAAGTGCCGCCAGGTAAGGAGAGCCTATCATATTGCATATGGCTCCTTTTCTCAAACTGCCTATCTCTACTATGTTTTGGTGAGTTTTCTCGATGTATATGCACAGAGTTGTAATGGCCCTTCATCGTTCTCTTGCAAAAGTACAGTCCCCACTGCTACATCACTGGCATCTGCCTGAATTACAAAAAGCTTGTTGATGTTGGGTTCCTTAGAACTGGTTCTATGGAAAACAGCTTTTGCAGCCTCTTGAATCTGGCTTGGCATTCTACTGTCCATTTTAACAGTTGGCTTGGCTTGGGTTTTCCCTCCCCTCTGGTTTTCAGTAAATTTGTGATTGGTAAGGCTATTTGGGCAAAGGAGAGAATAAATTGTCAGTAAAAATTAGCGAATCCCAGGAAGCTCTGCAATCGGTTTCGAGTGCGGGGCAATACCCACTCTAGCACTACTCAGTCTTTCTCAGGGTCCATTTCTATGCCTTCTGGGGATATGTGGTACCCCAGATAATCTATTTTATCTTTATGAAACTCACACTTAGAAAGTTTTTCATAGAGGTGAGTTGCCTGTAGTTTGTTTAGGACTGCTCTGATCAGTTTGACATGACCAGTTTCACAATATAGGTTCTGACACAATATTATCTATAGATCACAGTCTATTAACTAATTAATTAATTAGGCATATTTCTGAATGAGCCAAGACAGTGGTGGGATTCAAATATGTGAACAACTGGTTCTCTGTGTGGATGCTGCTTCCAGAAGTCATTCTGGGTCTGGGCAACAAAAAATTAACTACTGGTTCTGCCAAACTGGTGCAAACTGGCTGAATGCCACAGATCCATGCCCAAATGACTCTGGGTAACTTGACAATATTCGACAACAAATTATAATAATAACAATAAAAAAGAGAACCAACAGAGAACAGCAACCAAATGTTCTACCACCTAAATTAAAATTATGCATTGTAATGAAACTCTGCAAGTTCACACAATTTCATATCATTAAATTATAGATTTTTGGAATATAACTTGGAATAATCTTTGAAATACAGATACAGAGGGAAAAGATCACAAAACGAATATCAGGCTCAAACCATAACATAAAGTATTTATTATAGTAATAAGCAAGAAATAAATGGGTTTTCTTTTGATCCTTTATCCAGATACAGAAGATTGTTTCAAATGTCCTGAAGATCAGTATCCAAACAAGGATCAAGATCAATGCCTTAACAAAACAATGAGTTTCCTGTCCTTTGAAGAATCTTCAGGGGTCAGTCTGGCCTCAGCTGCTGTTTCCTTCTCCCTCATAACAACCAGTATGCTCGGAATTTTTCTTAAGCATAGAGATACCCCCATTGTCAAGGCTAACAACCGGGACCTCACTTACACACTACTCATTGCCCTTCTGCTCTGTTTTTTCTGTTCCTTGTTATTCCTTACTCAACCAGGAAAAGCAATCTGCCTTCTCCGTCAACCAGCATTTGGCATCATCTTCTCAGTTGCTGTTTCTTGTGTGTTAGCTAAAACTATTACTGTGGTTGTAGCTTTCATGGCTACTAAGCCAGGTTCTTCAATGAGAAAATGGTTGGGGAAAAAATTGGCTCTTTCCATTGTCCTTTCTTGTTCTTTTTTTCAAGCAGGTCTTTGCATTCTGTGGCTGGTGACATCTCCTCCATTCCCTGAGTTAGACATGCACTCCCTTAAAGAAATCATGATTTTGCAATGCAATGAAGGCTCCATCTTCTTGTTCTATTGTGTCCTGGGCTACTTGGGCTTCTTGGCTATTGCCAGCTTCATTGTGGCTTTCCTTGCCCGTAATTTACCTGACAGCTTTAATGAAGCCAAGTTCATCACTTTCAGCATGTTGGTCTTCTGCAGTGTGTGGATCTCCTTTGTTCCAACCTATCTGAGCACCAAAGGAAAAGCCATGGTGGCTGTGGAGATCTTCTCCATCTTGTCTTCCAGTGCTGGGTTATTGGGATGTATTTTTTCCCCAAAATGTTTCATCATTATGTTCAGGCCAGAACTTAATAGCAGACACCAACTAATCAAACAAAATAATTAAATTAGGTCTATATTTTTATGACTTACAGGGGAAGAAAATTAGCAAAGGAAAATTAAAGGTTGGCCTTTTCAATTTTCCTTTGTATTCTCCATTCCACGTCAGCATTTCAATTTTCTGGTTGTAATCTCTCCTCCATTTCCTAAATTAGTTGTCACCTCAGTTATGGAACAAGTGATTCTGCAATGCAACAAAAGTCTTTTTTCTCCCTTTGTTTTACCATCTTTTACCATTTCTTGTTGGTAAAGGCCAGCATATAGGCCTTTTGGTCTTCAGGAGTTTTATCATCGATTTTGTTGCCTATAAATTATCTGTCACTTCCAAAAACTCACGTTCATTGCTTTTAGCATGTTTGTCTTTTTGCAGGGTGTGGATCTGTTAACCTATCTGAGCACAACAGCAAAATTCATGGTAGCTGTGGAGATCTTTTCTGGGCCTCTAATGCTACTTTTCTTGGATATATATTTTTCTGTTAAATGTTTCTAGTTGTGCTGATATCCAAGTTAAACAACAGGGAGCAATAATAAAAATAATAATTAAATAATTTATATTTATTTATTAAATTTATTGGCTGAGTGTGTTATCTCAGAATAACTCTAATTATGCATTTTTCTCAGGTTATTGCCAAGATTTGTTGTTGTTGTTGTTAGCTGCGAAGTCCGACCCATCGCAACCCTATGGACAACGTTCCTCCAGGCCTTCCTGTCCTCTGCCATCTACTATAAGTTAGCCACTACATTTGGCCTTCAGTTCAGGTCATTTTACAAAGAAATAAATAAATTAAAAAATGAAAGAAAGAAAGAAAGAAAGAAAGAAAGAAAGAAAGAAAGAAAGAAAGAAAGAAAGAAAGAAAGAAAGAAAGAAAGAAAGACATAAAATTTCTGAAACATGTTTTTTATGTCCTGAAATTTAAATCTTTTTTCTATGCTGTTCTACTTCCACTGTATCAAATCAATTTTTAATACAAATTAAATAAAAGGAAATAAAATATTATTAGTTTGTTTATTATTCCCTTTTCTTCTTTTTAGAGCCTCTTTTAATGTCTGGTAAAAGGACAAAATCTAAACCTCGACTTTGGGTTGGTGACTCTCCCTTGGTGTAAAATAACTTACAAGGTTTGATTTATTTTTTATTGTTTGCTTAATTTAGGGTTGAGTTAAAAAATAGAAGCACCTGGAAATTTAGCAGGCTGAAACAACAAACCACTGAATGTATGAATGTGGTACATCATTTGGTAAAGGATGAAGGCTCTGAAGTAGAGAGCTTGATACTATTGGTAGTTAAAGGAAGAGTATTGAAGATTAATGAAAACAAGTGATTTGATAGATCATCTCATTTTTATTTTCATTCATTCATTCATTCATTCATTCAATCAGTCAGTCAGTCAGTCAGTCATTATAAAACAATTAAATCAATCAGATTGTCTCTAGTAATCCAACTTTAAAAATACTAAACTTAGAAGCAAACTTAGTTACAGATGTTATTTTTGCAGTAAAATTCATGGTACAATTGTTTCCCAGTATTTCCTACAGTGAACAAAAGATTTTTTTTAAAGTGGAATTTCAAAAGAAAAGAGTATTGTTGATAGGTGTGTGTGTGTATTTGCATGTGTTTATGCACACACACAAACAAATGTACATATACAAACATATACATACATACATATTTTTAAAATAATGACTACATACACAAATAAGCAAATCCTCTTCATTACTAAGAGGTGTAGGAAGCCACAGCAATAACTAAACAAAAATAAAAAGAGAGAGACAAGATGAAACAGGGGAATAATGATATTCTAATATCTCAGATATCATTATTAAATTAAATCTATATAGTACTCAAATTATTGTGTCTGTAAACTTTATTGGCCAAAACATTGCATCCTAGAACAAAATATTTTAGGCAAGGTACTTTATATGGGCTAACTCACAGAATGTGCCCAAAATTTGATACCCACGACTGTAGTGGAATTTGAACTTGGCAAATTTCACAAAGCATTTTCTGACATAAGGCAAAATGCCATAAAACTTTTTCTGTGCTGTACAGTTCAACATCTGCTATTTTCAAAGCATGCACAACTCTATCTCTTTAAATTTTAAGAACTTTTCCAGTGAAGGAATTCATTGGAAGCTGTTCCATCGTTGAAGCCATTGAAGAATCTGATAAGGAAATATCTCTGAAAAAATGTCCCAACAAGTCATGACTGTATGCAAGAAAACAGCGAAGCTCAGAGAGCACCAAGGATCCCTCATTTCAATCCTGAACTACAAATATTCTCCTTTATTGGTACACTATTCTCTGCAAGCACCTGTCCGTGTAATTTATATTCTGAACGAAAATTTTTAAATCCATTTTTCTTTCTGCATCATGCATCATCTTTCTTTCTGTGTCGATGTAACCATATTATTGTAAAAAATATCATCTGGTTTTTAAAATTACTTTTATTTCAGAAAGAGGAGGAACACTTTGCCAAATTGAAAATTAACAAGTGTGTGTGTGTGTGTGTGTGTGTGTGTGTGTGTGTGTGTGTGTGTGTAAAGATCAAGTAGGAGAAAGTATTTTAATAAATAATTAACTCTTCCTGGAATTGGTCCAAATTACTATCATGTGTTTATTTGCTCAAAGCTCATGAGATTTTCCAGAAAGCAGTGAAAAGCAGAAAGCAAGTTTGAAAGAGGTTATAAACTAAACTTAGTTCCATGGAGATCTTGGGGTGGTGGGAACAGCCAAAGAGGGCTGTTGGGTTCATTTGCTCCAGCATCTGTTCTCTCTTTGATTAGACCAATTTAAAATGTGAGTTGTAGAAGTCTCAGTCATTATTCAAGCAAATATCTGTATCTCCATTGAAGTGAAAAGTTTAGATTTATGCTTTTCTCTTTGGAAGTGTGTTGGGAAAATCTAGTATGCTAGGTCAGATCCATTGGTGTGGATTGATACGTTGGAGACCTCTTTTGGAAGATGTTTTGGCTGCTGATGTTTTATTCATTCTGATGTTCCCAGTGATCAAACTGAATGCACTCAAGTGTCCAGAGGTTGATCCCATTCCAATTCCACATAAATGGTATCAACCAGGTGATCTCCTCATTGGAGGAATGACTTCACAGATCATCTATGCCTTCAGCGAGCATTTGTTTTATGAACATCCATCTCAGGAGCTCTATGAATTTTCAGAGTAAGAAACCCCACACCTTTCTTCACCTAATAATTCCTGGTTATTTTTTCTTAGTTTTTCTAGATGACCACACCTGTCTGTATGAAAAAAGCTGCCTAAAGAAAGCAGAAAAAAGCTTTATATGATCAAGTAATCACTTCAGTTTCTGAGAGTTTTGGCTGTATGTTAAATAAGACTTTTGTTTCCCAACAATTTTGTTTTAAATAAAATGTTATGTAAGTTAAACATAATGGCTAAATAGTTAGATAACAAATCCTTAGGAAAGGAGATTTAATATAATGAAGAAATATTTTAAAATATATGGTCCCCTTGTTAAATAAAAGAATAGAATTGATTTCCTTTTTGCACAAGAGAAATGTATCCATAAGAAGGAGCATTAATATCCAGTTTTAATTAAGATCATTTAAAAGATAAAATTAGAAATTTACCGAGGATGCTCTGCATAACTGAATAGATTATAATAAAGGAAATTTAATAAATTAATCTGCATAAAACACAATGCTTAAAACATTATCTGAAATTTGATTTTTTTTATTGAAATATAACATAGTGTTTGAAGCAATGAAAAGGAGCAGATTTTTTTGTCCATCCAGATAGATATATTTAATAATACTTAATGAAATCATCATTGCCTTAAATGTTTTATGAGTAACTTCCTAGGGATAATGTAAATCATGATAAAAATTCCTGTAAAAAAGAATAGATCAACATTAGCTAAAAGTAAAGATCAGTAGTATCTTTCTTTTGCCACACAGGCAGAAATTAGGATTTTTTTTTTTATTATCAACTAAGTCACCCACTGAAGAATAATTTTTCTCAAGATTCTGGAGAATTTCACACTACATTCTAAGCTATTGGTCTCCCTTGCAGATGTCAATTCTTTCCCAAGTCAACTTCAGAAATTATAACCTGTATTGAAGTGGGTGGGCAGTGAGCCTGGGATGGTTCTGAATCTGGAGTAGAACCACTGCACACTCTGAATAATAATGATAATGATAATGATAATGATAATGATAATGATAATAATAATAATAATAATAATAATAATAATAATAATGAGGAGGAGGAGGAGGAGGAGGAGGAGGAGGAGGAGGAGGAGGAGGAGGAGGAGGAAGTGACCTTGGAGGTCATCTAGTCCTTTTAAACGTTATTGTAGAAAAGGGGGGAGGGGGAATGGGAGAAAAATAGCACTACTCATGTTCATTTCTTCTGTTGCTTTCTTCTCCATTTATGCAGACAGATTTTACTTTCCCAGTTACTATTCAAGCATATAGTAGCATCTTTGTTAAATGAAAGTTTAGGATGATTATTTTTAAGATGTGCACTGAGAAAAATCAATGTGATAAATCTAAATGGGGACAAGGTGGATATACAGATGATCAGGATTGTAAACCTGCGTTTGATACATTGTTCTTCTCAATGTTCCCTGTGATGCAAAACAGCGATCCTTTCCCTATCCCCAAAATAGTGATCCTTTCCCTATTCCCAAAATAGTGACCCTTTCCACATTAAAGGCGCCAGTCAAGTGTTCTTCACAGGGGAGTGATGGCTTTTCAGATCATGAATGCTTTATGAAGCAGTTCCTTGATGAATATCTATTTCACAAACTATTTGAGATTCTGTATTACTTTTTCTCACTTTTCCCAGATCACAACATTTTGCCAGGAAAAAATAAGAGGGTTAGAGTAACATATAAACAGAATAATAGAATAACAGATTTGGAATGGACTTTGGAGGTCTTCTTGTCCAACTACTTCCTCAGGTAGGAGACCCTATACCATTTCAGATAAAATGATTATCCAATCTCTTCATAAAAGCCTCCAGTGATGGAGAACCCACAACTTCTGGTGGCAAGTCGTTCCACTGGTTAATTGTTCTAACTGTCAGGAAATTTCTCCTTAATTCTAGGCTGGATCTCTCCTTGATTAGTTTCCATCCATTGCTTCTTGTCCTGCCTTCAGGTGCATTGGAGAGTAGGTTGACCCATTAGCCCATTGCTTTCATGAATTTTCTGGATGCTTTTCACTCCATACTAAATGTGAAAGCTGTTCTTCCACTAAAATATCATAATATTTAGAAGGGAGAGAAGTGATAAGATTACAGATTGCCACAGAATAGTATGATACTTAAATGATGGATGAAGATTCATATAATGAAAAAACTGTTTTTGGTGAAAGAGTGAAAATGAATGAAAAATAGGACAAGCATCTATTTTCAGTCTCTGTCTTTCTTTGAAATATAGAATTACATATTTTGTGACTTCAAGGAAGATACTGTGGTAAGATAGGCAGCCAATAAATTTGGTAAAATTAAATGTACAAATGAATGAATGAATGAATGAATATACTTCTCAATATTTTTCTATATATTGTACAATTGTTTCATGAAAGACTTTCTTTATTTGCAGTGTGATTACAAAATTCTACCAGCATGTCCTTTCCTTGGCCTTTGCTGTCAAAGAGATCAATGAGAATGCACAAATATTGCACAATGTTACCCTTGGATTCCACATCTATGACAGCTACAACAATCCTAAGATGACCTATCGGACCACACTGGACTTACTTTTCAAATCAGATAGATTTCTGCCCAACTACAAATGTGGATGTCAGAAAATTCTCCTGGCCATCATTGGAGGACTTGGATCAGATACTTCATCCCATATGGCAGAAATTGTACAGTTCTACAAAATTCCACAGGTGGGTCCATGGGTGAGGAGATTTATCTTGCTCCTGTTAATTAATTTAAAGTATTAATCAATTGATTAAGTGCACCAAAGAGCATCCTTTAAGTGTTCATTCTCATAAATCTCATCTAAATCTTAATAAGTGACTAAAAATAAAAATTGGTATGGAATTGAACAAGTCACATTGGCAGTGGAACAACTCACCTCAGGACAATTCAACAATTCAATTTAATTAATATTAAATTATTTAAAAAATATTTTATTTTTTGTCATTCAAATTTCCCTCCTTTGGCATCCTTTCTTTAATGATTCTATTCCATCATTTCTTCTATAAGAAACATTTCCTGTGGCAATTTGGCCATGGTGACTTGGCATAGACCAGGGGTAGGCAACCTCAGCTCTTTTATGACTCATGGACTTAATCTCCCAGAATGCTGACTCAGGAATTCTGAGAGTTGAAGTCCATGAGTCATAAAAGAGCCAAGGTTGCCTACCCCTGGCCTAGACCCTTCTTGATGAATGCCAATAATATTTTAACACATTTGTGTTAAAAATGCATGACCAAAACCCAAACCTCTTTTTAACTCCCCTGTACAATGTCTTGATGTTTTCTTTTAGCTCACATATGGATCATTTCCCCTGGAAGAAATTGATAGCTGTCAATTATCTTCACTTTACTTTATGGCCCCAAATGAAGTTCCTCAGTATATTGGGATTATCCGATTGCTTCAACGATTTGGATGGAAATGGATTGGGCTCTTTGCTGTGGACACTGAGAGTGGAGAACACTTTTTGCAGAAATTGGAGCTCTTGTTTTCTGAGCAGGGAATCTGCTTAGCTTTCATACAAAGATTTCCAAAACTATTGCGTCTGGATGACTTGGGCAAATTTAGTGATATAATGTTTAACTTTTATACACATTTCACAGATGTTAAAACAAATACGTATATCATCTATGGAGAATCTTTTACACTTGCCTGGCTCACAGCTCTCAAATCTGTATGGGATGCTGCAAATAAGGAAAATGCATCTTTAAGTAAGGTGTGGATCACTACAAGCCAAATTGATTTTATGCTACCAGGATCCCAAAGGGATTGGAATCTCCAATTTTATGATGGGGCCATTTCCTTTCAAATCCACTCAGGTGAAAATCTGGGATTCAAGGAATTTCTTCAGTCCATAAAACCATATTCAACGCATGGAGATGGGTTTCGAAACCACTTTTGGGAGCATGCATTTGACTGTTTCTTTCCTAGTTCGGGATTGTCATCATTGGGCAGTCAAGAATGCACTGGGAAAGAAGGACTGGGAAACCTTCCAGAATCTCTGTTTCAATTACAGATGACCGGCCACAGCTACAGTATCTATAATGGTGTTTATGCTGTGGCTCATTCTTTGCATAGCATGCTATCAAAGGGATCCAATCTCAAAAAAATCTTGGCAGATAAAATAGCTGAATCTCCAGAACTTCAACCTTTTAAGGTAACTTATCTCCAGCAAAGATTTTTTTTTCTTTTCAAAGAACAACATATTTCAAAATAATTTAGCTCACAAAATGAGCTAAGCATTCATTTCAGGGAACAATCTGTTGTTCAAATAGTTATGATAAAAACACTTGATGACCTTGTCTCTTCCAATCTGATTACACTGAACTTTCTTCTCAGAAAACATTACATCACAAAATTCTGTACATCTTACTCACTGATAGGTTGACTTCTTTCTCTGTTGTGGATATATAATAGTTCTTTGATTTGTATTGGCATTTTTTTCAATGAAACTGCATAATGAGTTTTGGAAATAAAACATGGAACTTCTCATATGTTGATTTCTCTTACAATAATAATAATAATAATAATAATAATAATAATAATAATAATAATAATAATAATAATAATAATAATAATAAAGTTGGAAGGGACCTTGGAGGTCATCTAGTCCAAACCCCTACTCAGGCAGGAAACCCTATACCATTTCAGACAAATGGCTGTCCAGTCTCTTCTTAAAAGCTTCCAGTGTTGGAGCATTCACCACCTCTGGAGGCAGGTTGTTCCACTGGTTAATTGTTCTAACTGTCAGGAAGTTTCTCCTTAGTTCTAGGTTGCTTCTCTCCTTGACTAGTTTCCATCCGTTGCTTCTTGTCCTGCTTTCAGGTGCTTTGGAGAATAGCTTGACTCCCTCTTCTTTGTGGCAGCCCCTGAGATATTGGAACACTGCTATCATGTCACCCCTCACTCTTCTCTTCGTTAAATTACACATACCCAATTCCAGCAACCGTTCCCTATATGTTTTGGCCTCCAGCCCCCTAATCATCTTTGTTGCTCTTCTCTGTACCCTTTCTAGAGTCTCGACATCTTTTTTACATCGTGGTGACCAAAACTGGATGCAGTATTCCAGGTGTGGCCTTACCAAAGCATTGTAAAGTGGTATTAGTTAATTTGTTAATTCAACTTCATTGCTTTCTTTTTCTCTATCATGTAGCTCCACCAATTTCTTCAAGACATTTCTTTCAACAATGCAGCAGGACAGGGAATATCTTTCAATGAGAAGAGGGAAGTTGAAGGTGGATTTAGCATCATCAATATGATCACTTTTTCAAACAAGTCCATCAGGACCGTGAAAGTTGGAAAGCTGGATCCTGATGCTTCTTATGGAAATGAATTGATCCTTAATGAAAATCTGATAGAATGGCACAAAGGTTTTAATCAGGTATGGAATTGCATAAGTGTATTTTCTTTACAACTTCTTTAAATAATGGAAAAGGTTTCAGTTAAAATGGATCTGTGCTGGTCATGATTCTCTTTATAGCGGGGTATCAAATTTTCAATGTCATGTGATGTGTCACGATGTATTGTGACTTTTTTTCCATTGCTGGCAATGGAATGGGTGCGTTTTTGCTATGATGCATGCAGCCCATGGGCTGGCAGTTTGAGAACCCTGCTTTATAGGACGCCTAGTTGAATGTATTTTCAGCTGATCAAACAGCCGAATAACCTGGAAATTACCTGTGCAAACTTTTTCATGTTAAGAGCAGGTTCTTCCAGTTTCTCTGTGTAATGAATACTGTCATCATGGATATTGGAAGAGAAAATCTGAAGAGAAAAGCTTCTGCTGCTATGATTGTGTTCCGTGTCAACAGGGGAAGATTTCAAGCAAGATAGGTCAGTTATGGATCTGTACAAAAATCTGAGACGATTGGGCAGCAAAGGAATTATTTCATGAAAGATTACAATTCATTCAGCTGCAAAAAAATTATTTCTTACTAAAATTGAGGTTTTCTAGCCTGTAAAGCAAGGAGCATGGGTAGCCCCTAAAAATCTCAGTTACTTATTTCTTACTAAAATTGAGGTTTTTGAGCCTGTAAAGCAAGGAATATGGGAATCCTAACCTTAAACCTAACCCTAACCCTATAAATCTCAGTAATTAATAATCACTCAGGTTTAAAATAATATATCTTGTAGAATACTGTAAACCACACAAAATCCCTTCTTTTACTGCCCTTTTTTTGCCAGAGTGGGACATAAACATTATTTTTTGGTGGTCCTGTAGATCTCATCTGCAGACCAAGAATGTATAGTGGTCTAGCAAATTTTTCTAAGGTTGTCATGCAAATACTGCATTGCAATATAATGCATATTGAAGGGGACAAAATTGAACAATATCTAATTAATTATTATAAAATTAAATGGAAAAGTTCAGTATTCAACATGATATAATTGTTGTATTGAGGATACTTTCAACCAGTGTATATAATATGAAATCCTTCAATTCTTTATGACACCGTTTACAAAAAAAATGTTTCATGATTTTTTTTTTATTGTTAGGAATGATTCTTTGGTGCAGGAAGTAATTAACTAATGTTAATCTTATTGAGTAATATTACCCAAATTTTGAAAATATCATAGTTACTTTCAAAATCTTGAGAGCACCACTTTCAAAACACTTCTTCCAAATTTCAAGGAAATACAAACTGGGGTATTTAAAGAAAGGGAAAAAATAATTACATTTTACTTCATTTTATATATAGGGTTTCGATTTGAAACGTATATATACATACCACATAGATCAGGGGTGTCAAATTGCCAGGTTGCGTGCTGCTTGCATCATGTGGAGACTGCTTCCACCCCAGCTCCACAATGTGAAAAAAGTTGTGACACATTGCAATACATCATGTGATGCAGCAAGTTTGACACCCATGCTGTAGAGGAATTGGAGACTTACCAGGCTAGGTAATGTCTTTAGTGGAGTTAAATCACAGTGACATTCACTAAATTCAGTTGAAGATGTTACCTAGCCTAGTAACAAAATGTTCAGAAACCAGTCCAGAAGCTCAGAAAATGAACCTTCATCCTTGTCCTATCGCTAGCTACAGATATTTGTCACTATTGCAAACTTGTTTGTTTAGTTGTCTCTATATTACTTTTACCTAATGAGAAGGAAGGACTCATTGGAGAAGAGCCTAATGCTAGGAAAGATTGAGGGCAATAGAAGAAGGGGACGACAGAGAATGAGGTGGCTGGATGGAGTCACTGAAGCAATAGGCGTGAGCTTAAATGGACTCCAGAAGATGGTAGAGGATAGGAAGGCCTGGAGGAATGTTGTCCATAGGGTTACGATGGGTCGGACATGACTTCGCAGCTAACAACAACAACAACAACAATATTAGTTTACAACCCATGTTGCACAAGAGGATCCATGTTATATGATAGTTATGGGCAGAATTATATGAAAATACAAACAAGCACATTTACAAAAGCATTTGCTGTTGTGCTTCTTGTAAAATTGAATGAAAAATAACTCAGCAATCTATATTATCTATAGATCACAGTCTATTAACTAATTATTTAATTAAGCAAAGTTCTAGATGACCCAATCCTAAAAGATTCTGGGTAACTTACCAAATACAAATTATAATAATAGCAATAAAAACAAGACAGAACCATCAGAAAACAGCAACCAAGTTCTATACCTCCTAAATTAATATTATTCATTGTAATGTATCACTGCAAGTTCATACAGCTTCACACCACAACTGATTAAATAATAGATTTTTGATATAGTTGGTATATAGCATGGAATAACCTTTGAAATACAGCTACAGAGAGAAAGATCACCAAATGAATATCAGGCTTCAAACAGTCGTATAAAATATTTATTAAAAAGTGGTAAGTAGGAAATAAGTGAGCTTTTTTTTTATCCTTTATCCAGATACAGAAGATTGCTTCAAATGTCCTGAAGATCAGTATCCAAGTAAAGATCAAGATCAATGCCTTAACAAAACAATCAATTTTCTGTCCTTTGAAGAGCCATTAGGAATCAGTCTGGCTTCAACTGCTGTGTTCTTCTCCCTCATGACAACCAGTGTTCTTGGAATTTTCCTTAAGCGTAGAGATACCCCCATGGTCAAGGCCAACAACCGGGACCTCACTTACACACTACTCATTGCCCTTCTGCTCTGTTTTTTCTGTTCCTTGTTATTCTTTAGTCAACCAGGCAAAGTAATCTGCCTTGTCCGTAAACCAGCATTTGGCATCATCTTTTCAACTGCTGTTTCTTGTGTGTTAGCTAAAACTATTACTGTGGTTATAGCTTTCATGGCTACTAAACCAGATTCTTCAATGAGAAAATGGTTGGGGAAAAAATTGGCTCTTTCCATTGTCCTTTCTTGTTCTTTTTTTCAAACAGGTCTTTGCATTTTGTGGCTGGTGACATCTCCTCCATTCCCTGAGTTAGACACGCACTCCCTTAAAGAAATCATGATTTTGCAATGCAACGAAGGTTCCATCTTCATGTTCTATTGTGTCCTGGGTTATTTGGGCTTCTTGGCTATTGCCAGCTTCATTGTGGCTTTTCTTGCCCGTAATTTACCTGACAGCTTTAATGAAGCCAAGTTCATCACTTTCAGCATGTTGGTCTTCTGCAGTGTGTGGATCTCCTTTGTTCCAACCTATCTGAGCACCAAAGGAAAAGCCATGGTGGCTGTGGAGATCTTCTCCATCTTGTCTTCCAGTGCTGGGTTATTGGGATGTATTTTTTTCCCAAAATGTTTCATTATTATGTTCAGGCCAGAACTTAATAGCAGACACCAACTAATTAAACAAAATAATTAAATTAGGTCTATATTTTTTATAACTTACAGGGGAAGAAAATTAGCAAAGGAAAATTAAAGGTTGGCCTTTTCAATTTTCCTTTGTATTCTCCATTCCACGTCAGCATTTCGATTTTCTGGTTGTAATCTCTCCTCCATTTCCTAAATTAGTTGTCACCTCAGTTATTGAACAAGTGATTCTACAATGCAACAAAGGTCTTTTTTTACCTTTGTTTTACCATGTTTTACCATTTCTTGTTGGTAAAGGCCAGCATATAGGCCTTTTGGTCTTCAGGAGCTTCATCATTGATTTTGTTGCCTATAAATTATCTGTCACTTCTGAAAACTCACGTTCATTGCTTTTAGCATGTTTGTCTTTTTGCAGGGTGTGGGTCTGTCAACCTATCTGAGCATAACAGCAAAATTCATGGTAGCTGTGGAGAACTTTTCCATCTGATGATGGGTGCTGGGTTTTTATACCTTCTTGGGCTTTTTTGTTTGGAATTGTTCCTGTGGCATGAAATTTGACCTGAGTCTGAATGTGCCTTTCTGGTATTTTGATGATGGTGGGGTTAATCCTATTAATCCTATTAGGCCCCAAAGGTCATATTCCAAGCTTCCTGGCTTCAATCTTTCTGACAAGATGATCACATCTGCATTTCAGCAGACCTGGTTTCTATTTGGGGAAGAGGGACTTTGGAGGGGAGGGTTTCTGCCATTAAAATATTTCTTTCTCGGGAGGGGGGCTGACTTTCCACAAAAGGAAGGTAGGAAGGATGTCATAATATTTCTGAAATACATATATTCACATATAAAATAGATGCAAAAACATTCTCTGAATTATTATCAGCGAATTATTGCATATTTTTAAAATAATGACTGTATACACAAATAAGCAAATCCTCTTCATCACTAAGAGGTGTAGGAAGCCACAGCAATAACCAAAGAAAAATAAAAGTTTGTTTAAAACATACTATATACAACACATATATAGACCAACATACTGAAAGTAATAAATTTGGCTTCATTAAAGCTGTCAGGTAAATTACGGGCAAGGAATGCCACAACAAACCTGGCAGTAGCCAAGAAACCCAGATAGCCCAGGATGCAATAGAACATGAAGATGGACCCTTCATTGCATTGCAGAATCATGATTTCTTTAAGGGAGTGCATGTCTAACTCAGGGAATGGAGGAAAGTTTGCCAACCATTCAATACAGATGCTGGCTTGGAAAAGAGAGTAGGAAAGAACAATACAAAGGGCCAATCTTTTTCCTATCCATTTCGTCATCTTGGAGCCTGGCTTGGTGGCCTTGAAAGACATAATCACAGTGAGGGTTTTGCCCCAAATGCAAGAAACAGCCACTGAAAAAACGATGACAAAAGTTGGTTGCCGAAGACAATAGTTGACTTTCCCTGGTTGATCAAGAAATTACAAGGAAGAAAAAAAGCAGAGCAAAAGAGCCGCAAGAAGAATGCAAGTCAGATCTCGATTGTTGGCTTTAACTATGGAAGTATCTTTGTACTTCATAAAAGTTCCGAGAATCTAGGCTGTTATTGTAGAAAAAGCAATAGCAGCTGATGCCAAAGAAATTCCTAAAGTTTCTTCAAAACTCATTTTTTTGTTAAGACATTAATCTTGCTCCTTGCTTGGATATTGATCTTCGGGACATTTAAAACAATCTTCCATCTCTAGATTAAAAGGAAAAGAAAGGTCATATTAATTCATTTTTATATATTTCTGGAAATACAGAGAAACCTATCTGATAACTGGGTGCTTGCTTTGGTAAGACCAAATTTGAAACATTGCATCCAGTTTTGGTCACCATGATATAAAAAAAGATGCTAAGACTCCAGAAAATGTGCAGAGCACAAATATGTTTAGGGAACCAGAGGCTAAAACATAGAAGGAATGTTGCAGGAATTGGATATGCCTAGTTTAATGAAAGAGAAGGACTAGGGGTGACATGATACCAGTGTTCCAATATCTAAGGGGCTGCCACAAAGTGGGGGGTCAACCTATTTTCCAAAGCACTTGAAGACAAACAAGAAGCAATGATGGAAACTAATCAAGGAGATAAGCAATCTAGAACTAAGGAGAAATTTCCTGACAGTGAGAACAATTAACCAGTGGAGCCACCTTGCCCTCAGAAGATGTGAGTGCTCAAACAGTAGAGGTTTTTAAGAAGAAATTAGACAGTCATTTGTCTGAAATGTTATAAGGTTTCCTGCTTGAGCAGGGGGTTGGACTAGAAGGTCTCCAAGGTCCTTACCAACTCTTTTATTATATTATCTACTACTTATAAGTTTCACCAGGGTTGATTTATGTATGTCCTTACATTCTGATGTTATAAAGAAAAGAGTTATTGTTTTTTATTGTTTGTATATGGGGTTTTTATTTTTGTAAGTCACCTAGACTCCCTGTGCTGATCACAGGTTGAGAAGCAATGGTCCATATAAATTCCCAGCGTAATGATTTATTAATTTCTCATCCACACATTTGTTTTAAACCTCAGTCAACTGACCCATCTTGTTTGAAAACTTTCCTTCTGGACATGGAACACAGTCATAGCAGCAGAATTTCTTCCCTTCCAACCTTCTCTTCCAATATCCTGGGTGACAATATTTTGGGGGGCTCATTTGGTTTTGTTTTTTTT
Organism: Daboia siamensis; assembly: GCA_024449315.1. Taxonomy (NCBI): domain Eukaryota; kingdom Metazoa; phylum Chordata; class Lepidosauria; order Squamata; family Viperidae; genus Daboia; species Daboia siamensis. The sequence goes on from JAKJMR010000625.1 coordinate 108,379, forward strand.
AGCCAGGGTGGGTTTTGGGTTAGGTGGTTGAGGGTGGGTTTACCATGGAGGGCCCTCTTTTGTGTCTGTTTTTCCTCCTGCTGGCTTCTGGAGGAGGGGGAGGTGGTGGGCAGCTGGTGGGGAAGCTGTGCTACCTCCCGCTGGAGAGGCCCGAGGCCCAGATGATGGCTTATCACTGCCTGGGGCTTCAAGATCCTGCTGACGCTGGCTTTTGCTGTGGCACCTGCCAGAAGCCATTCTGCTGCGCCTCCCAGGAGAACAGCTTGGTTCTAACCCAATGCCCAGCCTTTGACCCTGTTACCAAAATGACCAGTCCACCTCATTTTCATCTTCATCCTCATCCTAATTGCCGCATAAAGAGGAAGTCCAGATGAACATCCTTTGGTGTTTTATTGGGATCTTGTTGGGCACCATCGTCGTGTGGAGCCTTTGCCGCAATTTTGGCATTCTGAAGTGTCCAAGATTCTGTGCCCACTTCTTTAAAGATGAGGAGGAGGAGGAGGAGGAGGAGGAGGAGGAGGAGGAGGAGGAGGAGGAGGAGGAGGAGGAGGAGGAGGAGAAAGAGACTGAGATGGAGGAATTTCACCCTCCTGTCCCGCCCCCCAGCCTCTCCCTCCTTCCCCGACTCCAAGCTATATTGACAATGATGAACCACCTCCGCCTTACAGCTCGCTCTATCCTCTCGGCCCTCCGCTGGTTCCCGTGACCAATGCACCACTTAGGATGGGCCCAGTTGAGGAGGGGGGGAGGAATCCCCTGCCCAGCTCCCTGGGGCTGAGGAGGGAGTCCCATCCCAACTCCCTGGGGCCAAAGGTGGCTCCCCGACCAAGATCTGTGGAGCCAAAGGAGAAGCCCAGCCCAGGATCTGTGGGGCTGTGGGGGGAATCCTGGCTTGCTTTCGTGGGGGCAAAAGGGAAGACCCAGCCACGTTCTATGATGCTGAGGGGGGAGCCCTTTCTCCCCCTTATCTGGACGACCCACCCCCGTATAGTATCATCGATCCTTTTGCCTCCCCGACTTTGCTGACTCCTGTGGCCCGTGCGTCCCATCGGAAGTGCTGAAGTTAGAGAAGTTAGAGCTATTATCTTTTTTCTCTATATGTTTATTGGAACAATGGAAGGAACTGGTCAGCAGAATGTAAAGTTAAATAAATTGCTCCTATAATATCAATATATTGATTTATGATCATATAATGTAATTTCTGGAGTTCAGGCCAGGTCCCTAATGAGGCAAGAGAATGAGTAAGACCAGAGTTCATATCTATTTTTAAAATACAGAAACTAATAGAATAGAGTAGAATAGAGCTGGAAGGGACCTTGAAGTTCTTCTCATCCAGCCCCCTGCTCAAGCAGGAGAACCGATACCTTCTCAGACAAGTGACTGTCTAGTCTCTTCTTAAAAACATCCAATGATAGAGTGCCCATGATTTCTGAAGACAAGTTGTTCCACTGGTTAATTGTCCTCACTGTTAGGAAGTTTCTCCTTAATTCCAGGTTGCTTCTCTCTTTGATCAGTTTCTAACCATTGTTTCTTGTCCTGCCTTCTGGTGCTTTGGTGAATAACGTGACCCCCTCTTCTTTGTGGCAGCCCCTCAAATACTAGAACACTGCTATCATGGCTGCCATATTTTTTGTTTTCTTTAGACTATCCAAACCCAAGTCCTGCAGCCTTTCTTCATATGCTTTAGTCTCCAGGCCTTTGATCATCTTAGTAGCTCTTCTCTGAACTTTTTCCAAAGTCTCAATATCTTTTTTATAGTATGGTGACCAAAATTGATTGCAGTATTTCAGGTATCGCTAGGATTTTATAAAGCGATACTAATACGTCTCGTGATCTTGATTCTATGTTTCTGTTTATACAATTCAGGATTGTATTAATAAATTTCAGTTGCTCAGCTCTTAGTTGAAACTTCCCTATAAAGTTGTTAGGGAGCAAAATTAGGATTAGGGATCCTATGCACATTGCTTGAGTTTTGATTATTTACAAAGGAAGAAGAAGATTCTCCCTGTTTCTCAACCAACCTGTGGTATTTTGTAGAAATCTATAATGTCCAATATGTGAGATGAAGTATCAGACTCAAGTCCTCCAAGGATAGTCATTAGATTTTCAAAGTGCCACACTTATAGTTTGGGATAAATCTGTTTGATTTGAAAAGCAAGTCCAAGGTGGTCCTGAATAGCTTGCTTGTCTTTTCCAAACAAGCCATGGAACTGGGGTTAGTTTATAACTTATTTGGGGTTTGTTCTCATCTTTAAATAAACCTCTGGAGCTTTGAGCAGGTAGACAAATTATATTGATTTGGACAATTCCAGGGAGAATTAATTATCTATTCAACCTTTTCACACTTTCACACTGAGTGTAAATTTGTCTACTTGGTAGCATGTCCTCTTATCTTTGTCAAATAATAGGTACCAGACAGTTGAAAATGTCTTTGAATAATTAAATAAAAATAATTATTTTACTTCATTCAAAATGCAAAGAAATTTGAGGATATGGATTTGTGTCTGAGAACATGAATCAATCCACATTTTTTTCCCTTTATATCTACCACTATAGAATAGACTTTGTAGAATAGACAGAAAAGTTCTCCACAGCTACCATGAATTTTGCTGTTGTGCTCAGATAGGTTGACAGACCCACACCCTGCAAAAGACAAACATGCTAAAAGCAATGAACGTGAGTTTTCAGAAGTGACAGATAATTTATAGGCAACAAAATCAATGATGAAGCTCCTGAAGACCAAAAGGCCTATATGCTGGCCTTTACCAACAAAAAATGGTAAAACATGGTAAAACAAAAGTAAAAAAAATGACCTCTGTTGCATTGTAGAATCACTTGTTCAATAACTGAGGTGACAACTAATTTAGGAAATGGAGGAGAGATTACAACCACAAAACAGAAATGCTGATGTGGAATGGAGAATACAAAGGAAAATTGAAAAGGCCAACCTTTAATTTTATTTTGCTAATTTTCTTCCCCTGTAAGTTATAAAAAATAGACCTAATTTAATTATTCTGTTTGATTAGTTGGTGTCTGCTATTAAGTTCTGGCCTGAACATAATGATGAAACATTTTGGGAAAAAAATACATCCCAATAACCCAGCACTGGAAGACAAGATGGAGAAGATCTCCACAGCCACCATGGCTTTTCCTTTGGTGCTCAGATAGGTTGGAACAAAGGAGATCCACACACTGCAGAAGACCAACATGCTGAAAGTGATGAACTTGGCTTCATTAAAGCTGTCAGGTAAATTACGGGCAAGAAAAGCCACAATGAAGCTGGCAATAGCCAAGAAGCCCAAATAGCCCAGGACACAATAGAACATGAAGATGGAGCCTTCATTGCATTGCAAAATCATGGTTTCTATAAGGGATTGCATGTCTAACTCAGGGAATGGAGGAAATGTCACCAGCCACAGAATACAAAGAGCTGCTTGAAGAAAAGAACAAGAAAGGACAATGGAAAGAGCCAATCTTTTCCCCAACCATTTTCTCAATGAAGATCCTGGCTTAGTAGCCATGAAAGCTACAACCACAGTAATAGTTTTAGCTAACACACAAGAAACAGCAACTGAGAAGATGATGCCAAATGCTGGTTGACGGAGAAGGCAGATTGCTTTTCCTGGTTGAGTAAGGAATAACAGGGAACAGAAAAAGCAGAGCATAAGGGCAATGAGAAGTATGTAAGTGAGCTCCCAGTTGTTGGCCTTGACCATGGGGGTATTTCTATATTTAAGGAAAATTCCAAGCACACTGATTGTAATGAAGGAAAAGGAAACAGCAGTTGAAGTCAGACTGATTCCTAAAGGCTCTTCAAAGGAGCGAAAACTCATTGTTTTGTTAAGGCATTGATCTTGATCTTTACTTGGATACTGATCTTCAGGACATTTGAAACAATCTTCTGTATCTGAATAAAAAAATCAAAAAGAAACTCATTTACTTTCTATTTCCCTCCTCTTTCTGAAATGTTCTATGCTACTGTTTGAAGACTGACATTCCTTCCAATCTCACTTGGCCATAGCCCTGTTTTCCAAGCAGAATTTCTAAAATTTACAAAATTAGGAGTGTTATAGGGTTTGAGGTGAAAAACTAATCTTTTTCATCAAATCTCTTTCAGGTTTTTGCTTGATTTACTGTTAATTAACATGTAATGGTGAACACATAAATAGTTCTTGAAAATGATGCATCAGTAATATTCCTTGAAATATCCCAATTAGTACATCTTACTTTAAAAGAGGAAACTATGGGGCTACAGAATTATATTTTTTTAAAAAAACTGCCTTTCCTATACCATTTATCCATTGCAAGCCAGCATTCTAAATATTTACTTTTATTCAAAAGGGATTTTTTGTCCCACCTACCCCCTCTATTTAAGTAGACACAGAAAACCTATCCCAGCAGCCCCATAATTTCTGTTTGTTAATAAAGTTTCCATAAATCTTTAGACCATTTAGTTTACTGTACTGTTTATGAGTCTCAGTTTTGAACTGGGCAACTAAGGAACCCTTTGAAATTCTTGCAGTTTAGTTCAAACATGGCTGAATGCAATGTGGAAAGAATACACATTCCATATCTTCTTATTATTCTTACAGTAAAGTATTGTTTTCTTTTCCATATATTGCTTACAAAATATTCAATTGTTCATATTCAATTGTTTTTCTGGGATTTTAGAGGATATTTTTTGTAGGTTTAAGCAAACTGATTGAAAGTTTCCTCAATATAATTGTTTGTATACATTTCTCTCTCTCTCTCTCTCTCTCTCTCTCTCTCTCTCTCTCTCTCTCTCTCTCTCTCTCTCTCTCTCTCTTTCTCTCTCTCTCTCTCTCTCTCTCTCTCTCTCTCTCTCTCTCTCTCTCTCTCTCTCTCTCTCTCTCTCTCTCTCTCACCCTCCCTGTCTCTCTCTCTTGCTCTCTCTCACACACATACAAATGTCAATATTGATTATTGCATTTTTCCAGCCAATTTTACAAAGTATCACAATATTCTCTGATTTGACAAATTATTATTAACTGACATTTATAAAGATTATGGCTGTTCCTTGCTTAACAGGTAGGGAAACCTCATCTTTATAAAGAAATAGATATATGTATATCAGAACAAATTGTAACTTTTTGAAAACAATTTCTTTTCAGCCAATGTCTCCAAAAATTAAAGGACTTCATAACTGACCAATTTTGCTTGAAATCTTCCCCTGTGGACATAGAACACAGTCATAGCAGCAAAAACCTTTCTCTTCAGATTTTCTCTTCCAATATCCAGGGTGACAGTATTGATTACATAAAGAAACTGGAAGTACCTGCTCATAACATGAAAAAAAAAAAAGATTTCAGAGGTAATTTGTAAGTTGATAAGATTATTTCATCACTTGAAAGTAGAGTAAATTAGTCATTCTATAAAGAGAATCATGGCTAGCAGAGATCAGTTGGAGACATTTTAATTAAAATCTTTTCCATTACTTAAAAAAGTTGTAAAAATATATACATTTTACATGCATGTATGCATGTATGTATGTACGCGGTAGGACACTGAGCTTGTCGATCAGAAGGTCGGCAGTTTGGCGGGTCGAATCCTGAGTGCCGTGTAACAGAGTGAGCACCTATTACTCGTCCCAGCTTCTGCCAACCTAGCAGTTTGAAAGCACATAAAAATGCAAGTAGAAAAATAGGGACCACTACGGTGGGAAGGTAACAGCATTCTCTGCACCCTTGGCATCTAGTCATGCTGGCCACATGACCACGGAGACATCCTCGGACAAACGTGGCTCTTCAGCTTTGAAACGGAGATGAGCACCGGCCCCTAGAGTTGGAAACTACTAGCACGCCTGTGCGGGGGAACCTTTACCTTTACCTTTTATGCCCATATCTTATTAAAACATTTGCGCCATTGAAAAAAAATGCCTTCAAGAAGTGATGGATCTACTTGAAAAAGAATAAGAAATGGGAAGAATTGTTCATAACATTAAAAAAAATCAAGGAATTCACCATGATTTTCTCAATTGGTATATGGATGCTATATATGCAGTCATCTAACCTGTTGAAGAATACTCATACCTGGTTAAAAGCTTTGTGCCATTTAATCATATTTTCATTAATAATCAATTTATTTCCATCTGGAGCATTGGGATTGAACATTCCAACTTTTACGCTCTGGATGGATTTGTTTGAAAAGGCGATCATGTTGATGATGTCAAATCCTCCTGCAATTTCCATCTTTTCATTAAAGAACACTGCTTCTCCTGCAGAGTTGTTGAAAGAAATGCCTTGAAGAAATGGGTGCAGCTACTTGAGAAGAAGAAGAAGAAGAAGAAGAAGGAGGAGGAGGAGGAGGAGGAGGAGGAGGAGGAGGAGGAGGAGGAGGAATGGAATTAATATAGGAAAAAATCACTATATTCAGTAATGAGCACAATGCTTTTTATTTTCACGGTTAAAAAAAACCAATGTATTACTGTGAACAGTAGAAAATTATTTCACATATTCTTCTTGGATAGAATGTTAAATGGAATACAGTGGTAGGAATTACTCAGGGCAGAAGAACAACACTTTCTTCATGAATGTATCAATTATTGATTGATTTAACCATAGCAGTTTAAATGATATATTGTGTCTGGAAAATAAGGCTGAGCTCATTTCAAATAATTTTCTAGTATTTTTTTCAGATTTGTTGGACAACTTTACCTTAAAAGGTGGTAGATCTTTAGTTTCTGGGATTTTATCCACCAATGTTTTACTCTGTATGAATTTTTTTGATAGTAAAGCTTGCAAAGAATGAGCCACAACATAGATACCATTATAGATGCTATAACTATGACCTGTCATTTGCATTTCAAAGAGAGGTCCGGGAAGACTTTCCAGATTCTCCTCCCCAGTGCATTTTTCAATGTCCATTGCTGGTATTCCTGAATTAGAAAAAAAACAGTCAAATGCTTCCTCCCAAAAATCCTTTAGAAATCCATCTCTTGGTCTCCAAAAAGGTTTTATGGACTTCAGAAATTCTTTGAATGCTAGAACTTCACTTGAGTGTATCTGAAAAGAAATGGCCCCATCAAACAATTGGAGATTCCAAGCCTTTAAACTTCCTGTTAGCATGAAGTCAACTTGACTGGTTGTGATCCATACTTTTCCAAGAGATGCATTTAATCTGTCATTAGGATCTCTTAGAAATATGGGTGATAGGAGCCATGGAATTGTATAAGACTCTCCATAGAGAATAAATACATTTGTTTTAATATCTGTGAGATATGTATACAAAATTTTCATTTTATAGCTAAATGTGTATAGGTCATCCAAAGGAAGCAGAAGGGGTATTCTTTGTATGAAAGCTGGACAAATTCTGTGCTTGGAAAGCATCTCCTGTAGCTTCTTCAAAAAGTGTTCTCCATTCTCATTATCAACAGCAAAGAGCCCAACCCATTTCCATCCAAAATGTTGAAGCAATTGGATGATCCCAATGTATACAGGACCCTCATTTGGTGCCATAAAATAAAAATTAGATAACCTAGTGAGATGAAATTTTTTTGAGGAAAATGATCCATATGGAAGCTAAAAGAAAACAACAACAAAATTTGGGATTTGGATAGCATATTTTGTTTTGACTCTTCATCTTCATGAATTAGTTTAAAACCTGGTCAAATTTATTTATTTAATTCATATTTCATGTTTATGGACTGCCCATATATCTCATCATTTATAAAAAGAATTCCTATAGAACATTGCTTAAATTATGAGCTTGCAGTTCAATTTCATTATTTTTCTAATTGGAATATCATCAGATACCAGCAGGTTGAAATCAGTCTTCACCAGCTAATAAGCTATAATATAATATAAGCTAATATATTATTTTCAATCTCTTGTTAAGTATGGAATCAGACTACCTTCCATTAATAATAATAATAATAATAATAATAAACCTTTATTGTCAAAGTACAACATGTGTACATTGAGATTAGCTGAGCCTCCCCCCGTGCTCTCTCCCCCCAACACACAGTGACAACAAACCCTTCATCCTACCACACCATGTGAACCAACTACACCACACACCGGCCTTCCAAGTCAATTCTGCATAAGGTTATGTCCCACTTAAAAGCCTAACAGCCCATGGATAAAAGCTATTTTTCAGCCTGTTGGTACGGCTGGCTATATTCCTATATCTCCTACCGGATGGTAGGAGAGTAAAGAGATACCATCCAGGGTGCGAGTCATCCCTGAGAATCTTCCTCACTCTTCCAAGGCAACGAGCCCTGGCGAGGTCATCCAGTGGTGTCAGGGAACAGCCCACAATGTCTTGTGCTGTGCTCACTACCCTCTGTAATACTTTCCTGTCTGCGGCTGTCAGACCAGCATACCAAACCACAATACCATACGAAGAGGGCGCTCTCTATAGTAGACTGGTAAAAAAGGGTCATTAGCCCTTGTCCTACCCTGTTCTTCCACAAGACCCTGAGAAAGTGAAGCCTCTGTTGGGCCTTTCTAGCCACCTGGGTTGTGTTAACTTTCCAGGTCAGATCTTCACAGAGGTAGACTCCCATAAATTTAAAGGAAGAAACTCTCTCTACACAGTCCTCCCCGTTGTAGGTTCCTCCTTTTTTCTCCGGAAGTCTAACACCATCTCTTTCATCTTGCCTAACTTGCACTTAGGTACAAGTTGTTGTTACTACACCATATGGATAGTTTTTGTACCTCCACCCTATATGCTGTCTCATCCCCACCACAGTTGTATCATCAGTGAACTTGATTATTGCAGTGGATGGGTCAGATGATACACAATCATAAGTGTATAAAGAGTATAGGTAGGGGCTAAGCACACAGCCCTGTGGCATGGTGGTGCAAAGCTTCAGGGGGGTGGACAAAGCAGACCCGACCCTCACTGTTTGTAATTGATCCCTAAGAAAGTCTTGAATCCAATCGCAGATAGCGGGGGAGAATTTCAAGTCAGTCAGCTTCTTGATGAGAATGCTCAGCAAAATGGTGTTGAAAGCTGAGCTGTAGTCAACAAAAAGCATCCTGACGTAACTTCCAGGTTTCTCGAGATGACTTGCTACAGAGTGTAAAGCAGTAGCTATGGCATCGTCTGTTGACCTATTTCCCCTGTAGGCAAATTGATGTTTATCAAAGTCCAGTGGGAGGCATGTCCTAAGATGTTGGAGAACCAATCTTTTGAAGCATTTCATGACTACAGACGTTAATGCAATAGGTCTGTAGTCATTCAGGCACTCAACTGCAGTTTTCTTGGGGACTGGGACAATGGTAGCTGGTTTCAAGCACGATGGTACACATGCCGTTTGCAAGGAGATGTTAAAAATCCTTGTCAGGACCCCTGCTAGTTGATCGGCACAATTCCTGACCTCTATCCCCAGCACCCCATCTGGGCCTGCGGCTTTGCTGGGATTCACAGCCTTCAATACAGCTCTCACTTGGTGTTCACACAGGGTGAGTGGCTGAGAGTCAGAAGGCCAGCCAGCAGAGGCTACGGAGTCTGGTCTTTTAACCTTGTAGCAGGCAAAGAAGATATTCAGCTCCTCAGCCAACGAGGCATCAGTGTTTGCCATGCTCCTCGTGCTGCCCTTACAGTTGGTTAAGTGCTGCAGTCCCTGCCATACTTGCCTCGGATCGTTGTTCATTCATGTTTTTGTGGGAATGAATACATGAGAATACATACTTAAGAAGGTTCTTACCTTTTTAACTAATTAAGAACAATAGAAATTTCCTTATCCCTGGACCTACCTGTGGAATTTTGTAGAATTCTATTGTTTCTGCCATATGGGATGAAGTATCTGTTCCAAGTCCTCCAATGATGGCCATGAGCTTTTTCTGAAATCCACATTTATAGTTGGGCAGAAATCTATCTGATTTGAAAAGTAAGTCCAGGGTGGTCCGATAAGTCATCCTGGCATTATTATAGCTGTCATAGATGTGGAATCCAAGGGTAACATTGGGCAAGATTTGTAGGTTCTCATTGATCTCCTTGACAGCAAAGACCAAGGAAAGGACGTGTTGGTAGAATTTTGTAATCATACTGTAAATAAAGAAAGTCTTTTAGAAAACAATTCTACAGTGAATGAATTAGTTGATCATCAAGAATAGCCATTTGCAGGGCTTTTTTTCTCATAGAACGCTCAGAACAGAGTTCCGGCACCTTTTTTGGATTTTGTTGTGTATTACACTGTATCATTGAAGTCATTCATTAAAAATGCACTAATTTATATTTGTAGCTTTTTTATTAATGAGAAAGATTATGTGTCTGTTTCATATAGGTAAAGGTAAAGGTTCCCCCGCACATGTGTGCTAGTCGTTTCCGACTCTAGGGGCCGGTGCTCATCTCCGTTTCAAAGCCGAAGAGCCAGTGCTTGTCCGAGGATGTCTCCGTGGTCATGTGGCCGGCATGACTAGACGCCAAAGGTACACGGAACGCTGTTACCTTCCCACCGTAGTGGTCCCTATTTTTCTATTTGCATTTTTACGTGCTTTTGAACTGCTAGGTTGGCAGAAGATGAAACTAAATTTATTCCACTTCTTTATTTACTCTCCTTTTAACCAAAGAATGACTGGTGGATACATGATAGTATTGTTCCAATATTTGTGAGGCTGCCACAAAGAAGAGGGGAGGTCAACTTATTTTTCAAAGCATGACAAGGAAGAAAAGAAACAATTGATAGAACATAATCATGGATAGAAGCAACCTAAAACTAAGAAGAAATTTCCTAACAGTGAGAACAATTATCCAGTGGAACGGCTTGGCTTAAGAAGCTGTGAATGCTCCATCACTGGAGGCTTTAAAAAGAAACTGGATAAGTACTTGTCTGTAATGGGATAGGGCCTGCTGCTTGAACAGGGATTTGGATTATAAAACCTCCAAAGTTCCTTCCAACTCTGAATTCTGTTATTCTATTCCACTACCATTTTTGTTCCTCAATTTCTTCATCCTTCTTAGGAAATTTGTTACTTGGAAAGAACATTTTCTCCATTTTATATTTATTTTAGGTAATAAAAGATCCACATTTCTGACCTTTATGTATTAGGAATTCCCACCTTCATGTATTTATAGTCTAGGGATTATGGAATCTGTGGTGCTTTCTGAGCTTGGTTGTTTTCTTTCAAGTATTTTGTAACCCAAGAAGATAACATATTCAATGCTTTGAAATGCTTTTCAGAACACTGAAGATTTTACCTAACCAGGTAGCAAAATATCTGTAAAAAAATAACAAAGGACACAGAGCACCAAGGATTACACAGTTCAACCTGAGCTACATATGTTCTCTTGTATTAGTAATCTAGGTGTTCTTTCGGCATTCAAATTCATATTTGTATGACTTTTTTCAAAATAGAATAAATATTACTACAGAGATGGGTTCTGAAATCTCAAAAAATTCAGTAAATGCTTGGTCTGCCTTATAACTTCAGCTGCCTTTAATTTAAAGACTGTAAGTCAAAGAAACTGATGTGGATGTTTAAAAAAAAGCTTACTGTAAAGAAGCAATCATTAGATGAAAAAAGGGATAGGACCTGCTTACTTTGAAATTCCATATAGCTCCTGAAATGGATGTCGTTGAAATAAATGTTCACTGAAGGGATAGAGGTTCTGTGAAACCATCGCTCCAATGATGAGGTCACCTGGTTGGTACCATTCATGTGGAATAGGAAAAGGATTAACCTCTAGACAGTTTAATGTATTCATTTTGATCACTGGGAGCACCAGAAAGAATAATACATCAAAAGCCAAAACATCTTCTAAACGTTGTCTCCAACATATCAACCTACACCAGTGGATCTGATCTAACATACTTTTCCTAAGAGAAAAGCATTGACTTAACCTTTAACTTCCATGGAAATACAGATATCTACTTGAATAATGACTGAGATTTCTGCAATTCAAATCTGAAATTGGAAAGATCAAATGCTGGAGAAAATGAACCCAACAGCACTGTTTAACTCTTCACACGTCTCACCACCCCATATTCTTCATTGAAGCACAGTAAGTTTATAACCTCTTTCATCTATGTTTTCTAATTTTCACTGCTTTCTGGAAAATCTCTGGAGCTTTAAGCAGATAACCACATTACAGTAATTTGGACTTTTCAAAGAAAACTTAATTATCTACTAAACATTTTTCCTATAATGGGCTTAAAAAGTAATTAATTGTCCCATTTCCTCCTCTTTGGGAAATGTAAGTAATTTTAAAAATCAGATTTTACATTCACACACAAACACACACACACACAGAGAGAGAGAGATATTTACACACACACACAAACACACACTTGCTGTTGTGATGTCAGATAATGGTAGGTTAATCTGCATGTCATATGGCAGCAAACTGATGAACACATATCACTTTGAGTTGAAGGATATTTGCCTCACCTAGTAGAAATGTTGTGGGAAACAATAATAATAACTTAGAAAGACATAGTAATATCTTTGTTCCTTGAATTCCCAAGACAGATGTGCAAATCAGATCTGTCTATTTTGTAGATGAAGATCATTAATTTGTTATTATTTGATTATCTAAACTAATTAGAACATCAGGTTCATTTGCCATTCTGCCTTTTAACAGTCTATCTAATACAAACACATGATTTGGGGGCCAATTTTCTAGAGATAAGTAAAGTTAGGCTTTTGTATGAAATGAGCTATACATTTATTTAATATTTAATCATCATTCCTGTTTTTTAACCATTTACTTTGAGTTTTTTAAATGTTGTTATCTGCCTTGATAAGAAAAGTGGAGAATAAATGAAGGAAATAAATACAGAGATAAATGGGTTAGCAAATAAATGTATAAAAACATAGAAGCATAACAACTTTATTGTTTTCTCCTAATTAATTGTTCCTTGTCATTCAGATGGTGTTTCAGCACAATGATATAGCATTTAGGTAGAAAAATGCAAGCCTGTAACCTGGTACTGCAGGTCAAAATAAAAAAGACCTCCACAGCCACCTTGTCTTTCCCCTTGGAACTCATGTAGAGGGGAACAAAGAATATCCAAACACTGCAAAACATGAGCATGCTGAAAGTGATAAACCTGGCTTCACCAAAACAGCCAAATAATTTTCAAGCATGGAAAACAACAATGAATCTTCCAATGGCTAGGAAGCCTGTGTAGCCTAGGACAAGATAAAACTTTATTGAAGATCCTTTATTCCATTACCCAACAGTTTCTTCAATAAACAAGTTCATAACTAAATCAGGGAAAGGGGGAGAGTTTGCCAATCACAGCAGATGTCTGTTTTAATACAGTGCAACAAAATACAATGGAAAGGGTCCATTGTTTCCCTATCCATGTCTTTGCACTTGACCCTGATTTTGTAGAACAAGAGGGACAAGGCTGGTTTTGGCTAACACACAAGAAAGCCACAGAGAAAGTAATCTCAAAAGGTGGTTGTTGGAGAAGGCATGTCTTTTTCCCTCCACAGTCTGATGGGCACAGCCACTCCCTCGAGTGGCACTCTGCACAGCCAGTCAACTAATATTCCACTTACACTTTTCCTGCTTCCAGTCTCACCTCCTTTGGTGGTAGCGGGCCCAGTGGCATGATGGTGGCTGTATGGGGCCTCTGCATTTTGGTGAAGGCGACTGAGCCAGAGCCTATGGAAGTGGAGGGGGGGTGAGCTGTTTCTTCAGACTGAACCCCAGCTTTCAGAGTTCCTCTTCTGAACAGCATCAAATAGAACACTACACCACCATATAGCCAAAATTTGGTTTGCCACAATTCCATGAAAAAATTACATAGGTACAATGCATACCAAACAAAATTAAAATTTTATATCATTATTGGTAACTATATGCTTTAAATAAAGGATGAGACAGAAAGAATACATTTCACATCACGTCATTTCACTAAATTTCCAATATTTGTAAAATCTGATAATAGTTCACAATGAAAATAGAACAATGGATAAAGAATAACTGCTTGTGACCCACATGTTCAATTAAATGTACAGGATTCAGAAACTTTTTAAATTTTATATTTCAAAGAACCCTAAACAATCCAAAACTGATATTCTATGATACTGTACCAATACATGTTCATTAAATGTTAATCAGCTTTTTACTATATTTTTACAGTGGTTTATGAATAGAAAGTATAACAACCATGAAAGAGTTTGCAGACTTTGGATATCCTTTAAGTCAACATCTGAAATCTCCTAACAGTAACCAAGAAATCTAGATTCTGAAAGTCTTCTTGAGATAATGTGTTGAAAAGGTGAGAGGGGTTAGGTTAAACAATCTTTGAAAATGTTTGAAAATACAGCAGCATGAACTCTTCTTTTTGAATGGTTAACCTTAATAAATCTCAATAATCATAATAATTTTCCAAAAATCCTCCTTTCACAGAAATAATTGTTTCTATATGTTTCATGTACAGCAAATAGGCTTTCTAATCTTCTTGGTCAGCAATTTCTTATAGCAAGAAAGATTGTATGAAATACTAAGTCCTCTTTATGAGTTGCTCCCTGTGGTTTAGCTGAGGCCTGAAAACAATGATGTAGCATTTTGGCAAAAATATGCATCCCAGTAATGCAGCACCAGAGGACAAGATGGAGAAGACCTCCACAGCTACCATGGCTTTTCCTTTCGTACTCAGATAGGCTGGAAAGAAGGAGATCCACACACTGCAAAAGGCTAACATGCTGAAGGTGATGAACTTGGCTTCATTAAAACTATCAGGTAATTTATGGGCAAGAAAAGCCACAATAAAGCTGGCTATAGCCAAGATACCCATGTAGCCCAAGACACAGTAGAAGAAGAAAGCTGACCCCTCATTGCATTGTAAAATCATTTCTTGGGACTCTGAGTGCATGTCTAACTCAGGAAATGGGGGTGATATTGACAACCAAAGCATACAAATACATACTTGAAAGAGAGAACAAAAAAAGACAGTAGAAGAGGCCAATCTTTTCCCCACCCATCTTCTCATCTGAGATCCTGGTTTAGTGGCCATGAAAGCCACAACTACTGTGATGGTTTTGGCTAATACACTAGAAATGGCCACTGAAAAGGTGATTCCAAAAGCTGATTGTCGGAGAAGGCAGGTCACTTGGCCAGGATGGCTGAGAAAGAACAAAGAGGAGAGAAAACAGAGCAGAAGAGAGACAAGCAGGGTGTAGGTGAGGGACCGGTTGTTGGCTTTGACAATGGCAGTATCCCTGTATTTAATAAAAGTCCTAAGTACCCACATTGTAAGGAAGAAGAAGGAAAGAGCAGTTGAGGCTAAACCAATGCCTAGGGTTTCTTCAATAGTTAGAAAGACCACCGGTTTCACAATGCATTCTTTCTTTTCCTTATTTGGATAATGATCTTCTGAACATTCAAAACAGTCATCCATATCTGGAACAAAAAGTCAAGGAATTTGTCATTTATGGGTTGCCTATTTTTGAATTTTATTTCTATGTAAATAAAGCTTTACTTCAATTGTATCATTTAAGATTAGCATAAAATAAAGAATAATGGGAAGGGCAATTATTCTTTGAAATGCAGTCTTTCTAACATTTTCAAATTTACTACAATATAGACAATCTGCATAAATTCCAATAATGTGTCCATGTGGGTTTTCTGGTGAGAAGAAAGGAGAAACCACGATATTAAATGCTTATCCTGAGTTAACAGGAAAAAATATTTTGTTTACTGAGTCTAAGGGAGACTAACTAGTGCAAATAAGGTTGAAAATGGAACAAAAATATAAATTTAAATAAATTACTAGATATAGATAATGTCATCATATAAACTCTATTGTTCAATACTTATATAGTTTGTATCTGTATAGGAAACATGACCTGTAGGAATCTCAAAGGCAAATGGATTGTGATCCACAGGTAAAGAAATAAATATTCATCTTGAAGTTCTCATAAAACTACTAATTATATGCATCCTAAAGTAATGTGCTACAGTTTACTTAAGCATATCTAATGAAAGCTTGCTAGAATGTCTAACCTACCCATTTGATTTGAAATCTTCCCTTCAGGACATTGAACACAGTCATAGCAACAGAATTTCTTTTCTTCATCTCCTTTCTTCCAAAATCCAGGGGCACAATGGTCATTACACTGAGAAAGTGGAAGAACCTGGTGATAAACATAAAAGGTTTTGAAAAGGAAGATCTTTAAAATAGTTTCTATTTTTTCTTTTCTTTTAGGGAGGCAAATAATCTTTTACTACCCAAAGGCTTCTGAATTTTGTCAACCAAGATTTATACTGTGCATTAAAAAGATGTTGAAATTACAAGGATGTCCTGTATAAAAGGGCCTGCTTGAAGAGGGGCAGAGCAGGTAGATAAATTGGCATGAAGGCGATATTATGGAAATGAAACAATTCTTGTAATTTCAGATGGAATTGTATTCCACATATAAATTTGTAAACTTGGTTTTAAAATCATAATACCAGTTTATCAATTGGGTAAATGAACATTTATATGGAACATGCTATTATTTTTTCTTTCAACAACAAAAATCAGATTTGGAAAGTGACTATCTTCAGTATGGCTCAACACACAAAGATCAACAGATCATAATGGATCAATATGCAATTTGTACAGGCTTTTAAACAATCATGATTACCTACCTGGTTAAATCCAGGGTGCCAAAGGATTGTGCTCCTCTCAATGATGAATTCCTTTCCTTCTGGAGCATTAGACTTTAACTTTCCAACTTTAACTCTCTGAAACGATCTGTTCGGAAAAGTGATCATGTTGACAACGTCAAAACTACCTTGACCTTCTCTTTTGTCCTTAAAGAAGACTTTTTCTCCAACTGAGTTATTAAAATAAATTCTTTGAAGAAACTTGTGGAGCTACTTGAAGAAGGATAAGAAAATGGGAGTCCAAAAGAAAACAATGGATTAGGGATAAAAGGATTTAAACTTCTGTTTATTTTACTCCCATTCTCCAGTGAATGGAAAAAAAATGTCTTCCTAACTTGAAATATAGAAGAAGAAAATGTCAACCCACAATGAATGATCAATAAATGAGGTATGGAAATCACTTTCATTGTATTAGTCAATGATGACAAGTACTTTCAAGCACCAAGCTCAACAATTTTCTTGGTGGTTTACTTTAAATCTAAAAGCTAGCATCACTTCATGAAAATAGTGCACTTCTACTGATAAAATACAATTGTCATAGTCTAAATCCACAGTCTCACAACCCTGTTGACTAAATTACAAAATGCTAATAAGAAAAATGAAATATCCACATTTGAGAAAAGTCTGTTAGGCACAGAGCAAAGAAACGCTGCCTTCAAATCCTTCTTCATTGAATTTTTTCTTGGAACTGGACTGGATAAATTTACAAGACAGGCCCATTTTATGAAATAGTTAATTATAGAACCAAGGATGATATATAAATCTCATTGACTAGATTGAAATTTGCAAAGCCATTGCTTATTTTCATCCCCTTGTATTCTGTAACTTAGAATCACCTCTTACACCACCAGCTTTCTACTGATATGTGAGCATAAAGGTAAAGGTTCCCCCGCACATGCGTGCTAGTCGTTTCCGACTCTAGGGACCGGTGCTCATCTCCATTTCAAAGCCGAAGAGCCAGCGCTTGTCCGAGGACTTCTCCGTGGTCATGTGGCCAGCATGACTAGACGCCAAAGGCGCACGGAACGCTGTTACCTTCCCACCGGAGTGGTCCCTATTTTTCTACTGGCATTTTTACGTGCTTTCGAACTGCTAGGTGGGCAGAAGCTGGGGCAAGTAACAGGCACTCACTCTGCTACGCGGCACTCGGGATTCGACCCGCCAAACTGCCGACCTTCTGATCGATAAGCTCAGCGTCTTAACCCACTGAGCCACCGCGTTCCTATGTGAGTATAGGCTAGGGCAAACCAGCCACAATCAATTGTGGATAAAAATGACTATTCACTAAAACAAAAGATGGGTAAAGCATCTTTTGAGACATTACCTGCCAAGGCTGAAAGTCTGCAAATTCAAACCTTTGAATCTCTTTCTGTTGGGATCTTGATCTCACTGCCTCATGTAAAGAATATGCCACTGCATAGACTGCATTGTAGATACTGTAACTTTGGCCAGTCATCTGCAGCTCAAACAGAGGTGCAGGCAGATTCTCCAAATTCTCTTCTCCACTACAAGTCTCATCACGTATTAAGGAAAGTTCTTTATTTGAAAATGAACAGTCAAACAATTGCTCCCAAACATCTTGAAAAAATCCATTTTCATGGTTTGAAGATTTGATGACTTGAAGAAATTCTTTGAAGCCTTGAACTTCTCTTGCGTGCACTGTAAAAGAAAGGGCCCCATGGAACAACTGGAGATCCAAACCTCTTTGAAATGACGTGAGTATGAAATCAATTGGGTCCATCAGGATCCAAACTTTTCTCAATGGTGTACTGTCTTCATCCTCTAGATTACATAGAAACACAACAATTCTGAGCCACAAAATTGTGAATGATTTTCCATAGACAAGAAAAGCATTTGTTTTCTGATCTATCAGCTTATTACAAATCATTGAGTTTTTTTCAAGTAATTTGGACACATTTTCCAAATTTACTAGTTGTGGAATATTTTGTGAGAAAGCTATGCAGATGCCATTCTGGGAAAGCAGTGGCTGCAGTTTCTGAAAGAAATATTCTCCTTTGTCCGTATCAAGAGTGAAGACTCCAATCCATATCCATCCAAAATGGAGAAGAAGTTGTATAACTCCAGTATATTGATGGTCTTCATTTGGGACCATGCAATAAAGTGAAGATAACTTAGTACTCTGGAATTCTTCTTGGGCAAAAGAGCCATAAGTCAACTAAACTAAAAAAAAAGGAGAGCCATTATTCAGGAGAATCAAGGGGAAAATATGGAAAAAAAATGATTGCTTGCTGAATGGAAATTGATTGAAGGCGTCCCTACACTGAACATTTCTCTGACTAGACATAGATTATGGAAGATGAACAATATAAGCAATATGGTCTCGGCATGAAATATTTCCTCATCTGTGGATTATGAAACAAAATTACCACGCTGATATAAGGTTCCATAATGTTCTTCCTCATGAAGACCTGGAATATGGCTAAATCTGGAGAAAAGCAACCCAGAAGCAACCAAGGAGAGAAGCAAACTAGAACTAAGGAGAAATTTCCTAATGGTGACAGCAATCGACCAATGGAAGAGCTTGCCTTCAAAATATGTGGGTGCTTCATCAATGAAGGCTTTCAAAAAGACACTGGACATCATTTATCTGCAATAGTATAGGGTCCCCTGTACAAACAGGGGTTGGACTAGAAGACCTTCAAGGTCTACTCCACCTGTATTATTCCATGTTCTATGTTCTTTCGAAGTAGACTTATTGAATAAAATACTTAAATGTGAAAGACTATCCATGAGATTCTGGAGAAATGGAAAAAAGTCAAGTGTGTTCTTCTTTATTGCTTTTTATATATAAGGTAAAGGTAAAGGTTCCCCCGCACATGCGTGCTAGTCGTTTCCAACTCTAGGGGCCAGTGCTCATCTCTGTTTCAAAGCCGAAGAGCCAGCGCTTGTCCGAGGATGTCTCCGTGGTCATGTGGCCGGCATGACTAGACGTCAGAGGCGCACGTAACGCTGTTACCTTCCCACCGGAGTGGTCCCTATTTTTCTACTTGCATGTTTACATGCTTTTGAACTGCTAGGTTGGCAGAAGCTGGGACGAGTAACAGGCGCTCACTCTGTTACGCAGCACTCGGGATTTGACCCGCCAAACTGCCAACCATCTGATCGATAAGCTCAGTGTCCTAACCCATACAGATCCCCAAAAGGGCCCTAGACCAGTAATCATCCAACAATTCTGGAAAAAACATTCAGTTTTCTACTAAACTATTATTATCAGAGCCCAATAAAGACATAGCACATCTATTGCCAGGTGATGGTCAAAACACAATAGCCTCCTTAAATAAATTTAATGTTGTTTCTATAAGCACTGATGATGTTATCTAGTTAAGGTAATGAATCATCTGCAAGAAAACAAGCAAATTCAGAGAGCACAATTTAGGTTTTCCATTTTAATTTTCCAATCTATGATCATGATAAAAGATTTTGATTTGTTAAAATTGCATTAGCTTGGGCCAGTGCACTGCATTGTGGAATCAAATTACAGAAGAGTAGCAAAGTGGACTTCACCGAAGTCTGGCAGAAAGGCATGGCAAACATCTAATATATAACTTTCATTACAAAAGAAGGCAAAGTTTCTCTCACATCCCCTGCCCAAACTACCTGTGGAATTTTGTAGACATTTATACTTTCTGCCATATAAGATGATGTATCCGAACCTAATCCTCCTATGATGGCCATGAGATACTTCTGGCTATCACATTGGTAGTTAGGGACAAATTCCTGGGATTTGAAAAGCAGGTCCAGAGTGGTGCGGTAGGTCATCCTTGGATTGTGGTAACTATCATAGATGTGGAACCCAAGAGTGAGGTTAGGCAAGATTTGGGGGTCCTCATTGATCTCCTTCACAGCAAAAGCCAAGGCAAGGATATGCTGATAGAATTTGGTTATTATACTGTAAATAGGTTAAATAACCCATTAGAAAATATATATATAATTGTTGTAAGGTGGCAACATTTCTATATGAAGAAGAAGAATTTTTGTATCTTACTGAAACTGATAGATGACAGGTTTTCTGAAACACTCAATAATTAGTACAGAATTCAAATATACAAATGTACTATAACAATATAAAAATAGTAGCTTTTTTTAAGCTACCACTTTATTTTCTATCCACTTAACAGAAAACTGAATATGAATAAATAAAGTCGACCTTTTAAAAAACACTTTAATCTCACTAAATGTTCCTCAAAAGACTTCTTGCAGCATAGTTTCATAATTTTACAAGAAAGACTTCAATATAATATAAAGGAAATTATTTCTTCTCCAACATCCAAATAGATTACAAAGACAAAATGACTTAGATAACATACAAAAACTGGCATTTACGTTCAAACAGCTTTTATGTATATAAGTTTTGGAGGATCTGATTAAGATTAGAAACTACATGGGAAGAAAAAAGAACCCTTACAGTGGTAAACCATAACCTTTTAAAGACGGATGCTCCTTAAATTTAAAATCAAGAAAGTAGTAAACAATTTGAGACACCATCCCACCAATGATGAGGTCACCAGGCTGGTACCACTCATGTGGAACCAGGAACGCATGACTTGCAGGGCAGCTCAGAGTAACTATTTTGTTCATCAGGAATACCAGAAGGAGTAACTTCATGACTCTCTGCAAATGGAGAAAACGTCTATCATTCAAAGTGAAGTTCTGGCAGAGAAAACAGAAGGAAGCAAATTTGTGGAAGTGAAACTCAGACAATCAGCATTACCTCTTCCTGCCTCCCTGTGGCTCTTGAATTTTTTATATGGATTGTTTCTCCCTTCCTAATGGAGTGATTTCAGTAATTCATAAGGGACATAATTACCACTGAAGTATAGGCAACCTGGCAATTTTCTTGATATAGCTGACCAATATCTTTCTTTTAGATAACATAATACATGACAGAGACAAAGCCTGTTTTGAAAACATCTGGAGAAATAGAATTGGACAATTAGTAGGTTAAGACTTGATTTTGTATTTTTATATTATTCTGTACAGGCTAGATTTGTAAATAATATTTTCCTTTGTACATAATATTAAGTCACACTACTTTATTAACATGAGTATCATAGTCTCCACATAAAATCCCTTATTTGTTGAATTTCTGACTATGTGCATGCCTGTGTCAGCTCTTTTTCTGACAAAATATCCAACTACCTACACAATTCTGAATAACCTATTTACTTTATTTTGAGGATATCTTAGAAAGATTTGTCCAAAAAAACCTCTGCAAGGGTTGAAAAAACAAATGATCAACAATTAAAAATGTTTTAAATAGCATGTTTCATTTAGCCTAAACTTTGCAATGAGAAGCTCATGATCTGAGCCACAGTCAGCTTCTGGTCTTGTTTTTACTGACTGTATAGAGCTTCTCCATCTTTGGCTGCAAAGCATATAGTCAATCTGATTTCTGTGTTGACCATCTGGTGATGTCTAGGTGTAGAGCCGTCTCTTGGGTTGTTGGAAAAGAGTGTTTGCTATCACCATCGTATTCTCTTGACAAAATTCTATCAGCCTGTGCCCTGCTTCATTTTGTACTCCAAGACCAAACTTGCCTGTTATTCCGGTTATCTTTTGGCTTCCTACTTTAGCATTCCAATCCCCCATGATGATAAGGACAACATTTTTTGGTGTTAGTTCGATAAGGTGCTGTAGAGCTTCATAAAGGTAAAGGTAAAGGTAAAGGTTCCCCCGCACATGTGTGCTAGTTATTTCCAACTCTAGGGGCCGGTGCTCATCTCCGTTTCAAAGCCAAAGAGCCAGCACTTGTCCGAGGACGTCTCCGTGGTCATGTGGCCGGCATGACTAGACGCCAAAGGCGCACGGAACACTGTTACCTTCCCACCGGAGTGGTCCCTATTTTTCTACTTGCATTTTTACGTGCTTTCGAACTTCTAGGTTGGCAGAAGCTGGGACGAGTAACAGGTGCTCACTCTGTTACGCGGCACTTGGGATTCAACCCGCCAAACTGCCGACCTTCCAATCGACAAGCTCAGCATCCTAACCCACTGAGCCACCACGTCCCTGTATAGAACTGGTCAATTTCATGGTGTTCAGCACCAGTGGTTGAGGCATAGACTTGGACTACTGTGATATTGAATGGTTTGCCATGGATTCGAACTGAGATCATTCTGTCATTTTGAGGATTGTAACCCAGTATTGCTTTTCCTACTCTTTTATTGACTATGAAGGCTACTCCATTTCTTCTGAGGGATTCTTGCCCACAGTAGTATACCTGATGGTCATCTGAATTAAATTCACCCATTCCTGTCCATTTTAGTTCGCTGATACCTAAGATGTCGATGTTCAGTCTTGACATCTCTTGCTTGACCACGTCCAGCTTTCCTTGATTCATGGATCTTACATTCCAGGTTCCTATGGAGAAAATTTTTTTACAGCATCAGACTTTCCTTTCACCACCAGACACATCCTCAGCTGAGCGTCCTTTCGGCCTTGGCCCAGTCACTTCATTCTTTCTGGCGCTAATAGTACTAGTCCTCTGCTCTTCCCCAGTAACATATTGGATGTCTTCTGACCTGAGGGACTCATCTTCCAGCGTAATATCATTTTGCCTTTTGGTACTGTCCATAGGGTTTTCATGGCAAAGATACTGGAGTGGGTTGCCATTTCCTTCTCCAGTGGATCATATTTTGTCAGAACTCTCTGCTATGACCTGTCCATCTTGGGTGGCCCTGCACGGAATAGCTCATAGCTTCATTGAATTACACAAGGCCCTTCACCACAACAAGGCAGTAATCCATGAAGGGGATATCAATAGATAGTGGAACAAATCTCCCATCTTTCTATTATAATAGACTCATGTTTGGAAGTTATTCAAAGCCAGTTTTAATGTCAGAGGGACGACTGACATCACAGCTTAGCTACTCAACCTTCTTTCCCTTATTGCTGACAAGGACTGAGCCATGGGGAGAGGAGCCCATTCAAATAGGAGAAATAAAGAGATCCCTTTTTGCTGAAGAAAGAGAGAGGCACTGTTTTGTTGTTGTTGGTTGTTTCTTTGTTTCTCTTACTGTAGAGATTCTGGGCATATAGTGAGAATGTGCCCAACCAGAGCCTCCAGAAAGGAGAAAGGCCTCTCAGCCAAGACATGGGAGACCACTGTGCTGAACACAGAGGCCAGAACTAGGGAAACTGGAGTAGCCCCCCTCACAAGAGTTCACGAAATTTAATTTAATTGTTTTTTTTAAAAAATTTTCTGTATTCATGGTTTTAACTGCCCTGTAAACCGCGCTGTCTCCTACGGGAATAGGGCGGTATACAAATCCAAATAAATAAATAAATAAATAAATAAATAAATAAATAAATAAATAAATAAATAAATAAATA
>JAKJMR010000625.1:141182-160827 GCA_024449315.1 Daboia siamensis
GATAGATAGATAGATAGATAGATAGATAGATAGATAGATAGATAGATGGACTAATGGATAGACAGATATACAGACAAACAGACCCTATGGACAGGGCAAGTTACCCAAATTATAGTGAATGTGCAACCCTAAATAAGATAGAAACCCATTACTCTGGAATACTCTGCAAGAGATACTTCCCCTGTTCTCATCGTTGGTGGCATGATCTCCCAAATAGTTTACCACTTTTATATGTAGTGGCACCCTTGGAGGGACCTCTGCCTGAAAGGGCATGTAGCATTGTTATGTTCAGTCACAGTTGGAAGCCAGGCACATGGAGTGGTGATGGTTGATCTCTTTTGATGGTAACTCATGTGGGATGATGATAGTTGACCTCAGGCAGTAAGACTTAAAGGAAATGATGGTAGTTAGGTCCTGGTAAAAGCATCTGGGATACAACAGTAGTAATCAGTCCCCTACTAACAGCAACCTGCTTAGGATGATGTTAGCCAGTCTCTGATAGTAACAACTTGCCTATGACCATGGTAGCCAATCTCTGGTGACAGCAACTTGCCTAAGCCAATGGTAGTCAAACTCTGGTGACAGCAGCTTGCCTAAGACAATGTTAGTCAGTCTCTGGTAATAGCAACTTGCCTAGAGTGATGGTAGTCAGTTTCTGGTGACAGCAACTTGCCTAAGCCAATGGTAACAGTCTCGGGTAACAGTGAGTTGCCTAGAGCAATGGTAGTCAGGATCTGGTGAAAGCAACTTGCCTAAAATGATGGTAATCCATCCCTCTTTGGAGCTCATAGGGCCCCTCCGTTATCCATTCCCCTCACCTCTCTCTACCCTCACTATATGTATTCCCACCTTGCTTCCTTATCCCCTTTTTGCCTCCTCCAGCTGATCCTATAAAAGCCCTTCCTGTACTTCCCACAAAAGACATACCCTCAACCCGCTCAAACTCTTTCCTAGCTCTCCCTACACCCAGCTGGCTCCAACAAGGGAGAAGAAATAAAACTCCCCAACCTGCCCTCTGTACGTCTGGCTTGCCCGCAATGAAGAAAAAAACAATAAAAGTTTTAGCAAGCTACTCTCGCTCTCTATCGCCCCTTTTTGTCTGGCTTGCTTGCAACAAAGCAGAAAAATGCAAAGACCCTACGTTCTTACTCTATCTCTATCTCTTCAATCAGCTGGCTCTAGATGGCAGGCTCCATTAAGCTACTCTCTCTCTCACTTCCTCAGCTAGCTCTGCTTGACGTGCAGCCAAATGCCATCTTCCAGTCTCTTTTTCTCTCCTCACTCAGCTGCCTCTGCTTGACGTGCAGCCAAATGCCACCTTCCAGTCTCTTTCTCTCTCCTCACTCCTCTGGCTCTGCCTGACATGCAGCAAAACACTACCTTCCATTCTCTTTCTCTCTCTTCTACAGTTGGCTTCCTCCTCCATTTTCTTCCCTCCTCAGAGCCATGTCCCGCCACCAGACACACAGCAGTGGCCGGAGCTCCTCATTTCCCTGCCAGATCAGCAGGGCTCCCGCAAAACCTCTCACCGCACCTCCACTACGTATAAATCGAAATTTAAGGAACATCCTTGAATAAAACCTTATGAAACATCATTGTATGGAATTTTATTTATTTATTTATTCATTTCACAGAATTTTTATGGCCTCCCACTCACTGTCAATGTCATGGTTCAGATAGTTGAGCCCAGTAAAAAAAAGGACTCCGAGGCAATTGTTTTCCTCAAAGAGCATTTTTAATGGTTACATATTTACATAGTATCAGCATGAACAAAGGTGAAACCAAGACTGAAATTCCCTTCCCCCCAAAGTTACAAAGATGAACTTCCCACCCCATTTCTATGTCATGCACTAGTTTGGCAGGCTTTCTAGCAGAAAGTTCTACCTGCCAAAACTCCGGTAGCAATGACCTTGGTTCCCACAAAATAATTTTATGTTTTGTCTAGACAAAAAGTATACAAACACCCCTTTCCATTTCTGTGGCAACCAAAAAACAAGATGAAAATAAAAAGGTAAAGGTAAAGGTTGCCCCGCACATGCGTGCTAGTCATTTCCAACTCTAGGGGCCAGTGCTCATCTCCGTTTCAAAGCCAAAGAGCCATTGTCTCCGTGGTCATGTGGCCAGCATGACTAGACGCCAAAGGCGCACAGAACGCTATTACCTTCCCACCATAGTGGTCCCTATTTTTCTACTTGCATTTTTACATGCTTTCGAACTGCTAGGTTGGCAGAAGCTGAGACGAGTAACAGGCGCGCACTCAGTTACGCGGCACTCAGGATTCAACCCGCCAAACTGCCGACCTTCTCATTGACAAGCTCAGCATCCTAACCCACTGAGCCACCGCGTCCCCGAGATGAAAATGACATCAGCCAAATTCATGTGTAGTGTTGACAGTTAGTCCCCTAGAAAAGAGAGAAATTCTGTAGGAGGAAAAGAATTAGAGGTAGGAATCACCCCGAAGCTTATTTGGAAAATTTATGTACTAATTTATCAGCTTTTACATCAGTACTTTTGACCCAAGTGGCCTCTGAAAATGGGTATCCTTTCCAATGCACCAAATGCTGTAACTTTCCTTTGTACAACCTAGAGTCAAGGATTCATTTTATTTCATATTGAGTCTTTCCTTCCACTTCAAGAGGACCAAGTGCCTGTCTTGAAGGGGGTCTTAAATAGGACTTCCTGTAAGGTTTTGAAAGGGTGCAGTGAAAACAGGGTGGACTTTAAACCTTTTCACCCATGTGAAATGGCCTCTGAGGAGCCCTTTTCTTGTCAGCTTCCTCTTTATAAGTTTTTGAGGTGTTTGATAAGGCTGTTTTTGCATTGTCCCAAATAGCAGAAGTCATCCATGGATCTAATGTTTGAGAAATGGGGGGGGGGGGGCGTTTCTTGAGGAATTCTGGCATGGGAATGAAATCTCTCTCAGTAGATATTTTAAAAAAAGTGAGTCCAGTGCTGCTGTGCACTGTGTTATTTTAAGCCACCTCCACAAAAGGGAGGAGGTCAGCCTACATAGTTTGCTAATAATCAACATAGCATCTAATGTATTTTTTTTTTAAAAAAAATGTTTTATTGGGGTTTTTTACATATCACTATCAATATTTGGTAAACAATGTGTTGTCTGGGTTTGTATTTACAAATAGTCAATAACAGTTAGTTTTTTATAGTTCCATATTCCACATAGTCACTTTCCTTGATTTTCTATTCTTCTAATAATATTCTTTTTATCAACCTTAAGTTACTACATTTCTTGATAATTTTAGAAAATAACAAATATCTATGAATAACCTCCACCGCATCATTGAGCTTCTTTTCTCATTAATCATCTAGATCACCTAGTCATAAGTCCTGTTTCTAAGTTCTCATTTAAATTTATTTTCCCCTCAATATTCAACAGAAAACATTTTTACCTGTTATAATTTTCTTAGAGTTAATTACACTTAGATATTGAAATCCTTTTCCTCATATGAACCATCCCAACATATTACCATATTTCCCCTACTTTCTGACAATTCCACAATAAAGTCCATGGTAATCTCTTCCATAGTTTGGGAAAGATCCACTACTTTCTGCAATAATCCAAGGGCCTTACCGGGACATCTTTTCATCAACACACGTTGCACAGCATTTTACATAGTTTTCAACATTTTCCTTTAATCCAGGCCACCAAAATTGCATTTGAATCAAGTGTAAAGTTTTTAGGTATCCAAAGTGGCCAGCTTGTTTGCTGTCGAGGCTATGTTGGTGGGCTTGAACTCTAAGTGATTCAAATAAATATAGTTTCAACCCCTTCCTGGCTAACGCATCTCAACAAGTCGGTATGGTTTTGTACTTTTGGAACCAGTGATATACAAGTTCTGAGGTTTTGTTGGTAAAAAAATACAGTAAACCAGAAGTTGCCTTCAAGTTTTACATTTTTATTCAGCTGAACAAAAATATGGGCTCCTCTAAATGAGAGCAGTCCTGAAAGACAAGTAATCCTTGTATTTATTCTTTCTGGTTACATAAGCAAGCCATCCAGCAAAGCTGACATGCATATGATAAAGCTGACATGCATATGATTTCACCCAGTAAGCCTGGCATACTATAGATAAGCGAGTATTGTGGACAGTACCAAAAGGCAAAATGATATGACACTGGAAGATCAGCCCCTCAGGTCAGAAGGCATCCAGTATGCTACTGGGGAAGAGCAGAGGACTAGTACTAGTAGTGCCAGAAAGAATGAAGCGACTGGGCCAAAGCCGAAAAAGGATGCTCAGCTGTGGATGTATCTGGTGGTGAAAGGAAAGTCCGATGCTGTAAAGACTTTTTCTCCATAGGAACCTGGAATGTAAAATCCATGAATCAAGGCAAGCTGGACATGGTCAAAAAAGAATTGACAGGACTGAACATCAACATCTTAGGAATCAGCAAACTAAAATGGACAAGAATGGGTGAATTTAATTCAGATGAACATCAGGTATGCTACTGCGGGCAAGAATCCCTCAGAAGAAATGGAGTAGCCTTCATAGTCAATAAAAGAGTAGGAAAAGCAATACTGGGATACAATCCCCAAAATGACAGAATGATCTCAGTTCGAATCCAAGGCAAACCATTCAATTTCACAGTAGTCCAAGTCTATGCCCCAACCACCAGTGCTGAACAGAATGAAATTGCCCAGTTCTATGAAGCCCTACAGCACCTTATAGAACTAACACCAAAAAATGATGTCCTTATCATCATGGGGGACTGGAATGCTAAAGTAGGAAGCCAAAAGATAACCGGAATAACAGGCAAGTTTGGCCTTGGAGTACAAAATGAAGCAGGGCACAGGCTGATAGAATTTTGTCAAGAAAATATGATGGTCATAGCAAACACTCTTTTCCAACAACCCAAGAGACGGCTCTAGACATGGACATCACCAGACGGTCAACACAAAAATCAGACTATATGCTCTACAGCCAAAGATGGAGAAGCTCTATACAGTCAGTAAAAACAAGAGCAGGAGCTGACTGTGGCTCAGACCATGAACTTCTCATTGCAAAGTTTAGGCTTAAACTGAAGAAAGTAGGGGAAAGCACTAGGCCACTCAGGTATGAATTAAATCACATCCCTGTTGAATATACAATAGAGGTGACAAATAGATTTTTTTTTTATTGAAAAGTTTTACAATACATTCTATTTTTAACAAAACAAAACAAAACCCCTCCCAACCCCCTACCCCCTCCCCAACCTTCCCCAACACCTCCCTCCCTTCCCCCTCCCCCCTCCCTGACTTCCCAGAGCTAAATACGGGGTATAAAAATACAAACAATCATAATCTATCTTATGCAAACAACAATAAACTATTAAATCTATCGCACTTTAACTCTTATAAAATAACTACAAGCAATATAAATATCACATCAATACTTATTCAAATGCTAAATGAAACTTTTTAGTCCCATATTTATTCTGAATATAATCAATCCATTTTTTTCCACTCCACGATATATCTCTGTTGCAAATGGTCTTTCAAATACACTGAAATCTTTGCCATTTCCGCCAGGTTGGAAACTTTTAAAGTCCATTCTTCTATAGTCGGCAGTTCTTCCTTATTCCAATATTGCCCTACTAAAAGTCTTGCTGCCGTAATTAAATTCAACATCAACTTAGTGTCCACAACAGTAGTATCAGTAATAATACCCAATAAAAACAATTGAGGACAAAACTTTATCCTTTTCTTAAATATCTTTTGCATGTTCCACCAGATTCTAATCCAAAAAGCTTTAACCTTTTTGTAGGTCCACCATATATGAAAATATGTAGCATCTTCACCACCACACCTCCAACATTTAGGCTGACAGTTCGGATACATACTTGCTAATTTTTTAGGATCTAAGTGCCACCTATAAAACATTTTATAAAAATTCTCTCTTAGGTTTTAAGCTTGCGTAAATCTTACATTTCTTACCCAAATCTTTTCCCAAGTATCCATTGTAATAACTTTTTGGAAACTTCCAGAATTTCCGAGGTGACAAATAGATTTAAGGAATTAGATCTGACAGACAGAATGCCTGAAGAACTATGGACAGAGGTTTGCAACATTGTACAAGAGGTAGCAACTAAAACGATCCCAAAGAAAAAGAAATGCAAGAAAGCAAAATGGCTGTCTGAGAAAGCTTTGAAAATAGCTGAGAAAAGGAAAGATACGACCTATTGAATGCAGAATTCCAGAGAATAGCTAGAAGAGATAAGAATGCCTTCTTAAATGAACAGTGCAAAGAGATAGAAGAAAACAATAGAATAGGGATGACCAGAGATCTCTTCAAGAAAATTGGAGAGATGAAGCAAACATTTCATGCAAAAATGGGCATGACAAAGGACCAAAATGGCAGGGACCAAACAGAGGCAGAAGAGATTAAGAAGAGGTGGCAAAATTACACAGAAGAACTAAACAAGAATGAGCTTAACTGATAACCTGATAACCCTGATAACCATGATAAGGTGGTCACTGACTTCGAGCCAGACATCCTAGAATGTGAAGTGAAATGGGCCTTAGAAAAACTGAGCAACAACAAAGCTAAAAGTGCTACACTCAATTTGCCAGCAAATTTGGAAAACTCAACAGTGGCCACAGGATTGGAAAAGATCAGTTTACATTCCAATTCCAAAGAAAGGCAGTGCCAAAGAATGTTCAAACTATCGCACCATTGCACTCATTTCTCATGCTGGTAAGGTTATGCTTAAAATCCTACAAGCTAGACTCCAGCAGTATGTGGATCGAGAACTACAAGAAGTACAGGCAGGATTTTGAAGAGGCAGAGGAACTAGAGATCAAATTGCCAACATTTGCTGGATCATGGAGAAAGCTAGGGAGTTCCAGAAAAAACATCTACTTCTGCTTCATTGACTATGCCAAAGCCTTTGATTATGTGGATCACAACAAACTGTGGCAAGTTCTTAAAGAGATGGGAGTACCAGACCATCTTATTTGTCTCTTGAGAAACCTATATGTGGATAAAGAAGCAACAGTGAGAACTGGACATGGAACCACTGATTGGTTCAAAATTGGGAAAGGAGTCTGGCAAGGCTGTATACAGTCACCCTGCCTATTTAACTTATATGCAAAGCACATCATGAGAAAGGCAGGGCTAGATGAATCAAAAGTTGGAATTAAGATTGCCGGGAGAAA
This sequence comes from Daboia siamensis, assembly GCA_024449315.1. Classification (NCBI taxonomy): domain Eukaryota; kingdom Metazoa; phylum Chordata; class Lepidosauria; order Squamata; family Viperidae; genus Daboia; species Daboia siamensis. Next base: position 148,333 of record JAKJMR010000625.1, read on the forward strand.
TATCAACAACCTAAGATATGCAGATGATACCACTCTAATGGCAGAAAGTGAAGAAGAACTAAACAGCCTCTTGTTGCGGGTGAAGAAGGAGAGTGCAAAAGTTGGGTTGAAACTAAAAATTAAGAAAATGAAGATCATGGCATCTGGCCCTTTTCAATTCCTGGCAAATAGATGGGGAACAAATGGAGGTAGTGACAGATTTTATTTTCCTGGGCTCCAAGATCACTGCAGATGGGGACTGTAGCCAAGAAATTAAAAGACGCTTGCTCCTTGGGAGGAAAGCCATGGCAAATCTAGACAGCACACTAAAAAGTAGAGACATCACCCTGTCAACAAAAGTGCGTATATTCAAGGCTATGGTCTTTCCAGTTGCAAAGTATGGCTGTGAAAGTTGGACCATAAAAAAAGGCTGAGCGCCAAAGAATTGAGACCTTTGAACTATGGTGCTGGAGAAGACTCCTGCAAGTCCCTTGGACTGCAAGGTGATCAAACTGTTCGGTCCTAGAGGAAATCAACCCTGACTGCTCTTTAGAAGGCCAGATCCTGAAGCTAAAACTCAGATACTTTGGCCACCTAATAAGAAGGAAGGACTCACTGGAGAAGAGCCTAAAGCTGGGAAAGATTGAGGGCAATAGAAGAAGGGGACGATAGAGAATGAGGTGGCTGGATGGAATCACTGAAGCAGTAGGTTTCAGCTTAAATGGACTCCAGAAGATGGTAGAGGACAGGAAGGCCTGGAGGAACGTTGTCCATAGGGTTGTGATGGGTCGGACACGGCTTCGCAGCTAACAACAACAACAACATCTATTGATTTCCTTGCCTTATGGGTTCAATGCCAATTGGTTCATTTAATCCACCACTAAACTGAGCAATTACAGTTGGATCATTCTAGTTGAGTTTTGCCTTGATTAATTTGGTTCAATCAGAATAGAGCTGGAAGGGATCTTGGAGGTCTTCTAGTCCAGCCCCCTGCTCAAGAAGGAGACCCTATACCACAAATCTCATTGCTTCAGGTTTTTACCATCTGTTCTTTTCTGCCAGAGTATCTGTTCTAGTTCTTGTGATATTCAAGATCCAAGTTTGCACTCTCATGCATCTTCAAATAGAAAATGATAGATTTTCTATTTAGATGCATTCTCAGATATAAAACTTGGATTAATCCTTAGATGAACTATTGGAATATATGTATATGTACATGTATATGTAAATGTGTGTATACACATGTGCACACGCACACACACACACATATATATCCCTATGGTTAGGGAGGAAGACATAACATTTTCACAATAACGAAAGCATCAAGATGTAATTTCTGATTTTCTTAGTGTACAAAGTAGCTAGTTCTTCTCTTCATTAAACTGGGCATACCCAATTCCAGCAACTATTCCTTATATGTTTTAGCCTCCAGTCCTCTAATTATCTTTGTTGCTCTTCTCTATACTCTTTCTAGAGTCTCAACATCTTTTTTACATCATGGTGACCAAAACTGGATGCAGCATTACATGTGTGGGCTTACCAAGGCATTACAAAGTGGTAATAACACTTTATGTGATCTTGATTCTGTCCTTCTGTTAATACAGCCTAGCACTGTGTTGGCTATTTTGGCAGCTGCAGCACACTACTGGCTCATATTTAAGTGATTGTCCACCAGGACTCCAGGATCCCTCTCACAGTTACTACTGTTGAGCAAGGTATCACCTATACCAGGTGTAGGCAACCTCGGCTCTTTTATGACTCATGGAATTGCAATTTGTTACATTGTATCAGCTATGTAAGTGTAGATACTTTGTTTCCTGAATAAAATATTTTTAAGGAAAAAAATCTTTGTCTTGAAGTTCTTTTAATTGGCTTCATCTATTGGAACCATAGAGATGTGGTGGCTCAGTGGGTTAGGATGCTGAGCTTGTCGATCAGAAGATCGGCAGTTTGGCAGGTCAAATCCTGAGTGCCGCGTAGCAGAGTGAGCATCTGTTACTCATCCCAGCTTCTGCCAACCTAGCAGTTCGAAAACATGTAAAAATGCAAGTAGAAAAATAGGGACCACTATGGTGGAGAGGTAACAGCATTCCATGCGCCTTTGGCATCTAGTCATGCCGGCCACATGACCATGGAGACATCCTCGGACAAACGCTGGCTCTTCAGCTTTCAAACGGAGATGAGCACTGGCCCCTAGAGTTGGAAACAACTAGCACCATGTGCGGGGGAACCTTTACCTTTACCTTATCGGAACCATGACATTATACCTGTGCATTTGGTTATTCTTGCCTAAATGTAGAACCTTATTTCATCATTGAATTTCATTTTGTTAGAATTTCATATTCCAGTATTTGAGAGGTTGCCACTAAGAGGAGGGGTCAAAATATTTTCCAAAGTACCAGAGAGCAGGGCAAGAAACAATGGATAGAAACTAATCCAGGAGAGAAGCAACCTGGAATTAAGGAGAAACTTCCTAACAGTGAAGACAATTAACCAATGGAACAGCTTGCTGGCAGAAGTTATAGCTGTTTCATCACTGAAGCTTTTTAAGATGAGATTTGTGGTATAGGGTCTCCTTCTTGAACAGGGGGCTGGACTAGAAGACCTCCAAGATCCCTTCCAGCTCTATTCTGATTGAACCAAATTAATCAAGGCAAAACTCAACTAGAATGATCCAGCTCTAATTGCTCAGTTTAGTGGTGGATTAAATGAACCAATTGGCACTGAACTCATAAGGCAAGGACATCAACAGATAGTGGAGCAAATCTCCCATCTTTCTGTTATCATCAACTCATGTTTGGAAGTTATTCAAAGCCAGTTTGAACGTCAGAGTGAGGGCTGACATCACAGCTTAGCTACTCAACCTTCTCTCCCTTATTGCTGACAAGGATTGAGCCACCGGGAGATGAGCCCATTCAAATAGGAGAAATAAAGAGATCCCTTTTTGCTGAAGAAAGAGAGAGGCACTGTTTTGTTGTTGTTGGTTGTTTCTCTTACTGTGGAGATTCTGGGCATATAGTGAGAATGTGCCCAACCAGAGCCTCCAGAAAGGAGAAAGGCCTCTCAGCCAAGGCATGGGAGACCACTGTGCTGAACACAGAGGCCAGAACTAGGGAACGTGGAGCAGTCCCCCTCACAAGAGTTCACAAAAGGGAATATTCAGACATTAAAGAAAGATCAACCCTGTTATGTATTGGGTTCAATAGTAATACCACGTGGGTTGCTGGAGCAGCTAACAGCTCTCCAGCAACCCAGACTACAAGTCTCCAGTGCTGCTATTGGCTGTCCCTAGGTGACAATGGTTGCTTCAAACCTATTGGCTGCTGCCTAGGGGCTAGACTATATATTACAGCTAGTTACAGCCCAATTCTCAGTTCAGATCTTGCAAGCAATAAACCATGAGTTTTCCTGAACTCACTTGCCTCGTTTTCATTCCTGCGCCAAAGAACCCACTACACAACACTGGCGATGAAGGTGGGATCCTGCTTCCCTGATAAAGAGCTGAAGTCTTAGAGGGGAAGGCAGTGCACACCAGAGAGAAAAGGGATTTCCCCCCCCCTCCCTCAAGGTCGGCTAGCAAGCTATGCTAGCGACCTCGTGTTCAGCGGACTCATTCCCTGAGCCTGGGAAGCAGGATTGGAAGAAATTGCAGGAACCAGGAAGAAACAGAATGCCGAAGGTCAGAAGACTTCAAGAATTCGATGTGAAGCATCCAGAAGAATGGCCATCTTATTTGTTCCAGGTAAAAAACTACCTCTGGGCAAACCAAATCACAGAAGAATGCCTTAAGGCCGCAACACTACTCTGCCTCTGCAGCCCAGCAACCTTTGATTTGGCCAAGAACCTCTTTGCTCTGATGCCAATAGAATTGGTATCTTACGTAGACCCAGGAAGAAGTTAACCGAACATTTCCAGCCCAAGATTCTGAAATGGCCTGGCATTTCAAGTTTGACCAGAGAGTGCAGCAACCCGGTGAATCAGCTTCAGAATTCATCATGGGCCTGAGGCAGGCCGCACACCTTTGCAAATTTTCAAACTTAGAAGACAGACTATGAGATCAGCTTGTTTGTGGCCTATGGAACTGAACGCCTCAACAAAGACTCTTTGCCAGACCGAATTTAACATTTTCAGATGTACAAGATGAAGTTTTGGCTGCTGAAGCCACCAGGGGTGCAGTTCAAGCAGTCCACCACGAGGACGCCAAATGCCCCGAAGATTCCTCCGAGGAGGAAGAACCAGAAATCAACAAACTTCAAAAGCAGCCCAACACGCAACACTACAACAGCCAGCAGCAAGAGAACACTTACAAGGCAGTTCTCCTACCTAGATGTAAAGGGTGCGGTGGCAGCCATTTTCATGCCAATTTCAGATTCCGGTCAGCCACATGCAGAGTCTATGGCCGGACAGGCCACATCGCAGTGGTTTGCAGAGCCCACCAGAGGGACCAGCCACCCAAACACCAGTTAGAAGAACCTACTAGGAGAGGTACTGGGGCCCAGGGTCCGGTTAGCGTGGGGTTTTTCAGAAGCCGTAGAAGCGTGTGCCGCACTGGGACCCAATGCCCCCTCAAACTTAAACTCAGACTCCTGGTAGAACTACAAGGAGTTCCTTGTAAAATGGAATTGAACTCTGGCTCTGCAGTCTCCATTATTTCTCAAGACACTTTTAATTTTGTGTGTAGGCGCAGTAACAATTGGGCCAAACTGAGGCCCTCAGACATAATTCTAACTGACTTTCAAAATGCTCAAGTTAAAATTAAGGGAGAAGCCACCTTGACTGTAAAATTTAAGGGGTTTTATGGGCACCTGGATGTCATAGTAGTAGGGGGCCAGAGAAGGAGTCTCATTGGACTCGATTGGTTTGATACCTTAGGTATTCAGATTACTGGTATAAATCGGACACAAACTGCAAACCTCTTGTCAGTATGTGAGGACTATACCGATGTTTTTGATTCTGCCCTAGAAACATACACAGGCCCGCCTATCTCATTCAAGCTAGACCCCAACGTAGTTCCAATTAGGGTTAAGCCTCAAAGGGTCCCCTTTGCCTTAAAACATAAAATTGATTCTGAACTTGACAAGCTTGTAGAACAGGGCGTTTTACAGCCAGTTGATGGGGGTGAGTGGGAAACTCCTATAGTCACCCTACTTAAAGCCAACGGAGAAAGTCACATTTGTGCTGATTATAAATGCACTCTAAATAAAGCCCTCAAGCAACACGTGTACCCAGTTCCAGTGGTCAACCACATTTTAGCCTCCTTGCAAGGGGGTACTATTTTTGCTAAACTTGATTTAGCACAGGCCTATCAGCAATTGCCAGTTGATGAGGTCACAGGTGCAGCTCAGAATCATGACTCACGGTGGGGCTTTCAAAGTAAAACACTTACAGTTTGGAGTCAGTGCTGCCCCAGGCATTTTCCAGGGAATAATGGAACGCACACTTAAGGGCATTCAGAGCATCTGCCCTTATTTTGATGATGTTCTTATTGCTGGGGAATCCCCAGAAGTGTTAGCTAGCAGGCTCAGAGCTGTTTTACAGAGTTTTTGTGAAGCAGGCCTCAAATTAAAAAAAGAGCAAGTGTAGTATTGGGGTTCCTTCAACAGAATTCTTGGGATTCAGAATTGATGCTAATGGCATTCACCCTGCTGAATCTAAAGTGAAGGCCATTAAAATGGCTCCTAGGCCCAAATCCAAAGGTGAGCTACAAGCATTCTTGGGTCTCCTTAACTTCTGTCACACCTTTATACCTCATAAGGCAGCATTAGCAGAGTCTTTGCACAGGCTTTTAGATAAGAAAGCTCCACGAAAAAGGACTAATTTACATGAAAAGAGTTTCCAGGACTTAAAAGCACTATTGTCAAAAAAGTCCACTGTAACTCATTATAAAGAGTCTAAACCAGTATGTCTTGCATGTGATGTATCTTCCTATGGGGTGGGGGCAGTTTTAAGTCACTTAGAAAAGAAAGGAACACAGGTTCCTATAGCATTCTACTCAAGGACGTTGTCCTCTGGTGAGCGCAACTATGCTCAGATTGACAAAGAGGCCCTAGCCATTGTTGCTGGAATTAAAAAATTCCATGACTATTTATATGGTAGGGACTTCATGGTCTTTACAGACGACAAGCCACTGTTGGAACTTTTCACAACAGACAAACAAACCTCCCCCACATACTGTCCCCAAAAATGTTGAGATGGTCTATTTTTCTTTCTGCATACAATTTTATATTGATTCACAAACTGGGCAATGAAATGGTTCATGCTGATGGCCTCAGCAAACTACCACTGCCACTAATGGAACCAGGTCCAGCTCCTGCTGCCAGAATTCTGTCCGTACAGGACCTGCCTGAATTTCCCCTCCATACTAGGGACATTGCTGCTGAAACAGCTACAGATAGACACTTAGTAGAGTGGGGACGCGGTGGCTCAGTGGGTTAGGATGCTGAGCTTGTCGATCAGAATTTCGGCAGTTTGGCGGGTCGAATCCCAAGTGCCGCATAGCAGAGTGAGCGCCTGTTACTCGTCCCAGCTTCTGCCAACCTAGCAGTTCGAAAGCATGTCAAAATGCAAGTAGAAAAATAGGGACCACTCTGGTGAGAAGGTAACAGCGTTTCGTGCGCCTTTGGCATCTAGTCATGCCGGCCACATGACCAAGGAGACGTCCTCGGACAAGCGCTGGCTCTTCGGCTTTGAAACAGAGATGAGCACCGGCCCCTAGAGTCGGAAACGACTAGCACGCATGTGCGGGGGAACCTTTACCTTTACCTTTAGAGTACTTTCATGGGTATACATGGGGTGGTTGGATAAAAGCCTAGGTTCTGAATTTCAGAATTATTTTGTCAGAAGACATGAGCTTTCTGCCCACAAAGGGTGCATTTTATGGGGAAACAGAGTCATAATTCCCTCTTCCCTAAGAGACAGGGTCTTACAATCATTACATGAAGGCCATCCAGGCATTGTCAGAATGAAAGCTTTAGCAAGAAGCTACCTTTGGTGGCCTGGCCTTGACAAGGACATTGAAGCACAAGTCTATGGTTGTTATACATGCCAGCAATCTAGGCCTAAAATGCCACAGGCTCTAGTTCACAGGTGGGAGGAAACACACACTCCCTGGTCTAGAATTCACATAGAATACGCTGGGCCCTTTCAAGGCCAGCTCTTTCTCATAGTGGTGGACAGCCACTCCAAATGGCTGGAAGTAATTCCAGTTCCTAACATGACTACTGCTAGGACCATCCAGGTGCTGAGAAAACTCTTTGCCACACATGGGTTGCCAGATGTTTTAGTTTCAGACAATGGGCCCCAATTCACTGCTGCTGAATTTCAGTCCTTCCTTAGAGCAAATCTCATCAGACAAGCAATGTCTGCACCCTTTCATCCATCTTCTAATGGTCAAGCTGAATGCATGATGAGGTCAATGAAGGAATCACTCAAGCACATTGTAACAGATGATTGGCATCACAGATTGGTAGATTTTCTACTCTGCCAGCATTCTACGCCCTGCACTGCTACAGGCAAAAGCCCTGCAGAACTGCACTGGCGGTTGTGATTGATCACTAAACTGGTCAGGTTGCATCCAGATAGAGTGGCAACAGAACCCTCTTGACCAAAACCCCCTAGGGGGCTGCAAATGGGCTTGGGCCAGGAACTATGGTCATGGGAATCTGTGGGTTCCTGGTAAAATTACCAAAGCATCTTATGAAGTGGGGCTGGAGGGAGGGTGAGTTGTCAGATGCCACATTGATCAACTCAGAAAATGGTTTCCAGAATGGCCACTAAGTGAGGACTGCATCATAAATCCCTCCCAATGTTCTCAAACTTGCAGCCAAGCTAGTCCTCACTTGGACTCTCAGGACTTTTCTTTCACAACTGATGAGGAACCAGATGGAGAAGTGGGGAGTCCAGGAATGCAACATGGATCCCCCAAAGGAGCAAGCCAACCGGACTTCAGCAACTGCTGTGCCTACTCTGCTGATCAGTCTGACTCTGGGGTGGCCAACCTGGAGAGGATAGCCAGAGAGCATCTAATCCCCTTGACTCAGGAGCAACAAGGGACATGGGTCTATCCAGCCCACTGGGTAAGCTGGTAGACCACAAAGTGACTGGAACTCCAAGACTTTCCACTAGGGCACACACGCCTCCTTTATATCTTGCTGATTATGTTGTAAAATAAAGATCTATAATGTTGTTGTATTGCAACTTGCCACTGTACTACAGAAACTGGGAGTTATGATGTTAACTGTCTAGTGTGCTGTCAATGAAGCCTATTCATTCAGACGCTGTACGTTAACCTTGTAACCTATATGGGTTTGTTTTCTATTACCATTATTTAGGATTGTTTTGATAATGAATCTGGATAATTGTATTAAGATTAAATTGTGTTACAGTATTGTCTGATCTAAGAGGGGAGGGGTGTTATGTATTGGACTCAATGGTAATACCATGTGGGTTGCTGGAGCAGCTAACGACTCTCAAGCAACCCAGACTACAAGTCTCCAGTGCTGCTACTGGCTTTCCCTAGGTGGCAAAGGTTGCTTCAAATTTGTTGGCTGCCACCTAGGGGCTAGACTATATATTGCAGCTAGTTACAGCCCAATTCTCAGTTCAGATCTTGCAAGCAATAAACCATAAGTTTTCCTGAACTCACTTGCCTCGTCTTCATTCCTGTGCCAAAGAACCCGCTACAAAACAAACCCCATCCAAATCAAGGTACATTGTTGAAATGTTATGCTGCCTTGACCTACCACATGGACTGGAATAAGGGACTATAGGGCTAGTGGATTCTGGGGCAAGAACCAACTTTAAAGATTTTGCAGTGGTTAAACTTTACAAATCCCTACAGTCATTCTCTACACCTCAATGTCTAGCAATAGCCCATCATACAGAACTGCTAACCCTGTGTGTCACCAGCCACCTTCTCTTTCCGATCATCTTGGGATCAGGGTGGCTGAAACGAAAAATCCCAGGTTGGAACTCTAGCTCCAGCTCCAGCTTACCAACCAAATATGAGCAGCAGATTAACAGATCCTTTACAGTAACTGGCAGAAAGCCCCAAGAAGGGAAAAGCTAAGATACCAGTTAAGTACACAGATTTTCCAGATGTTTTGGGAAGGATGAAGAAGCAGTCCTTTCCTCACATAGGGACCATGACTGTGCTATAGACTTGATTCTGCAGGGCTATAATACCCAATAAGAGACAGTAACCAATGTCAACTAAGGGATGCCCCAGTACTTTATTACCAGGATCAAGACACAGAAACTGCTCAATCAGTTTTGTGGGGCAACAGATGGATCATCTCCTAGGAGTCCCATCAGACACTGTTTCCCCAGTTTCAATTAAGAGGGGCATTGAAGCACAAGGACAGAATAGTAGTTGCCTTAAGATTAAAGGGGTATTTCCCTTTTCTCCCAACTTTTTCTTCTATGTACTCTGTATACTGTTTAATTTCCCTTATGAGAGTCTTGTGTTCCTGACTATCTTGTGCTCTTTCTTTCTGGTTGATGATAAAGACTGTTATACTGTAAATGTAAGTGTTAAATATAATATATATATAAAGTTTGTCTTAGTGTCTCCAATTTCATCTGGACAGTTGCTGCACAATTCCTTAACAGGTTATGGGACCAGATGTGCCTTGAAGCAGCAGTAGTAAATTTCTCTCAAGTGTAAGGATAGTCTGATGAGATAGTGAAAGATTTTTCATGAGCCCAAGGAAGGTTGACAATGATTAGCTTTTGTATATAGCACGATGCTATCTGTTACAGGAATTGGAAGAGGGTTTTCCTTTATCTCATCTTAATGAGTCTAATTTTCTCTCATGGAGCTTAAAAATGGAAATGTTTCTTATGAGGGAGGATTTGTGTAAAATATCCTCCAGCACATCTTGGTGAGAAAGAGAGCAAAATGAAAAACCACTAGCCAACATAATTTTGTGCTTGGAAGATAGTCAGCTAATGCATGTGGATGGGCTAATTAATCTGCTAGAGAAGGTTGGCTTGTCTTACACAGAATTTATGTAAGACAGACAAGATGCTGTAAAGGAACTGTCATGAGAAAACTTTATAGAGCAAGGCTACAGTCTAGAGAAAGTTGGTCAGATCACCTCCAGTTCATAAAATAACCCTTGCTTGAATTAGAAGAGGAAGGCATGGGGTTTTCAGAAGTACACAAAGTGTATGTTGTGCTGAATTCTCTTGATGATACATGGGACATGTTGGTATAAATTGAAGTTTAAGAAACTTTTTTCTGTAAAACCTTACGAGATACCATGCAAAGAGGTTTTTTTTCCCCTTTTTGTAATATTAGCCAATTCCCCCAAAATTGCTGAAATGAGTAAAAGGTGTTTCAACATAAATGTAGGCTTTATATCTAACGTAAGCCACTCTGTCTTTCAAATGTTTCTAACTGTGGGAGAAGAAGTAATATTCTTTAGATTTTGTTAAAGTAGGAAACTTTAGTGCAACAAATCTTTTGAACATTTTTAGTGAATTCAAGGTAATTTTTTTTAAAGTGTGCATTGTTACTCCTCACAAAACATACTGTCACGACCCACCTCAATCCACATCTTAGGAAATAAGAACTCTTGGATGCAAGTTTGTCCAAAAGGAAAATGTTTACTAGGATGGAATCGATTGTGGCAATACAAGACGGAATCTAACAAAGTTACATTTCAATCCTATATAAAGCATTCCCATTTCAGCCCTCCCCTCATCCATTTGGTCAGGCTCCCATCATTTGCTTAGGTGTCAGGCCCTTCCGTGGGAAATGGAACTCTCCTTGTTTTTATTGTTATTGCTTCTTCCTTTTCAGTTGTAAATGAAGATGCGATCCAGATCTGTGTCTCCCCCTCCCTCCCCCAGTTCAACCATTTCCCTGTTGTTTCAAGATCGCCTTAAGTAACCATCCTCTCCCCCCCCCCCTCGGAGAGATGGCAGAATCCCCAGAATAAGCACAATGTTCTACCTATACATTTATGAAATGTGATATAAATGGATTCTGACATTCGGCTCTCCTTTCAGAAAAAAGATGAGTCCATCTGTGGGGAAAGAAAACATATTATCTAGATTATCTAGACCCGTACCAATCGGGTTTCAGGCCCGGGTACAGCACGGAGACGACATTGGTCGCTCTGGTGAATGATCTCTGGAGGGCCCGGGACAGGGGATTTTCCTCTGTCCTAGTCCTATTAGACCTCTCAGGGGCTTTCGATACCATCGACCATGGTATCTTGCTGCGGCGTCTCAGGGGATTGGAAGTGGGAGGCACAGTTTTGCAGTGGTTCTCCTCCTATCTCCTGGGACGCTCGCAGTCGGTGTTGGCAGGGGGGCAAAGGTCGACCTCGAGGCCTCTCATTTGTGGAGTTCCTCAGGGGTCGGTCCTTTCGCCTCTCCTGTTCAACATCTACATGAAGCCGCTGGGTGAGATCATTTGTGGTTTTGGAGTTGGGTATCATCAGTATGCTGATGATACCCAGCTTTTTATTTTGACCCCAAACCACCCCAGTGATGCCCTCAACGTGATGTCCCGTTGCCTGGAAGCGGTTCGGGTCTGGATGGGGAGGAACAGGCTTCAACTCAACCCCAACAAGACTGAGTGGCTGTACGTATCGGCATCTCAAAATATTCGGATTATTCCATATCTTTCCATGGGGGGGTGAGCTATTACCCCCTGTACATAAGGCTCACAACTTGGGAGCCCTCCTAGATTCACACTTACCCTGGAAGACCATATCACTACTATGACTAGGGGGGCCTTCGCTCAGGTTCTCTTGGTGCGCCAGTTGCGGCCCTATCTAGACCAGGATGCCTTGCATACGGTCACTCATGTGCTCGTGACCTCTCGTCTAGACTACTGCAACACTCTCTACATGGGGCTCCCCTTGAGGACCACTCGGAGGCTCCAACTGGTACAGAATGCAGCCGCGAGAGTTGTGTTGGGGGTCTCCCGATACTCCCATGTCACACCTCTGCTCCGCGAGCTGCATTGGTTGCCAGTTGTCTTCTGAGTGAGATTCAAGGTTTTGGTTATGGTTTTCAAGGCCCTACATGGCATGCGTCCGGAGTACCTTAGGGATCACCTGCTGCCAGCATCAACTTCCCTCCACCCTGTGCATTCCCACAGAGAGGGCCTCCTCAGGGTGCCACCGGTCAGAGAGTGTCGTCTGGTGGCCCCCAGGGGAAGGTCCTTTTCTGTGGGCGCTCTGGATTTGTAGAACCATTTACCGGTTGAGCTCCGGATGGCTCCCGACCTTCGCTCCTTCTGACGCGATCTGAAGACCTACTTGTTTGAACAAGCCAGCCTGGCCTGATGGGTGATGGGTTGGGATTTTTAATATAGTTTTAATGTATTTTAACTTATTGTTGTTAGTTTCTGGGCACTTGTTTAATCTTTTTTAATGTTTGTATTTTTGTATTTTTACACATTGCCCTGTTCACCACCCTGAGTCCTTTGGGAGATGGGCGGTATACAAATAAAATTATTATTATTATTATTATTATTATTATTATTATTATTATTATTAT
>JAKJMR010000626.1:0-22850 GCA_024449315.1 Daboia siamensis
CTCTTGCTCTGCCCACTGTGCAGCTTATCTGACCATTCCCTAGGCAGCATTTCTTTGCCATATCTTTCAAGATCTTTTTATATTCCAAATACAGCTGTAACTAAGTAACTAATCTCTTTGAATCTGAGAGCAAGATGCCAGGTCCTTCCAACTACTCCATATATAGAGAGAAATTATCCAGCTGTCAAGATGTCACTGATACAAGGACAATCTTGTATCATATTATATTGATTATACTCTAGGCATGCTTGCTGTGCTTCATAGTTGATAGTTATAGAATTACTAAAAATGATAGGTTAGACTTTAGATCCAGAACTTAAACCATTTGTAACTCCTTTGCACTTCTCACTAAACCTCCTGGCATCTATTGTCAGATACTTCTTCTCAGTTCTCCTGTTCAAATAGCCCCACCAAACTGAGGTATGATCGTCCAGTTACCGACTGACCCCTGAATATATTAGACCATTTACGCACCAGTCTCATTCAAGGTTTACTAAGTCATGTATCCATCTCAGAAATTGGTTTCTGGCGAATTCCAGAAAGGTGATACATGATCCCACACTAACAACACCATCATTGAATTTCCTTCTCATCAGTAAATAATGGAACAAAAAAAATGTTTGTTCTTCAAAAAAGATGCTGAAAAACAAGAACTGATAAAAGGTTAGATGCATCATTCTCCTTTAATTAAATGTTAAAATATTTGGAAAATGCAGACAAATTATATAAATCATTATCTGAGAGGCACAGTTCATGAATATTCTACAGTATATTGTATAGGAATGAAACATCTATATTAAAATTTGAAAGAGAATAAAAGTGATTATATTAGCAGTCCTTTTTTCTCATTAGTTGTTCTCTGTTGTTCAGGTCTGGCTGAAACACAATGATATAACATTTTGGGGAAAATATGCAACCCAAAAGCCCAGCACTAGAGGCTAAGATGGAAAAGATCTCCACAGCTAACATGTATTTTCCCTTAGAGCTCAGGTATGCTGGGACAAAGGACAACCAAACGCTGCAAAAAACTAACATGCTAAGGGTGATGAACTTGGCTTCATTGAAAGTGTCAGGTAATTTCCTGGCAAGAAAAGCTGTAGTGAAGCTGATAAGAGCCAGGAAACCCATGTAACCAAGGGCACAATAAAATATGGTCACAGAGCCTTCATTACATTGCAGGATAATTTCTTCAGTCACTGAGAACATATCAACTTCTGGGAATGGGGGAGCAAAAATCAGCCACAGAGTACAAATGCCTGCTTGGAACAGGGAGCAGGAAACAATAATGCAATTAGTTATTTTTTTCCCCATCCATTTCCTCAACCTGGATCCTGGTTTGGTGGCCATAAAAGCCAGAACCACTGTGATGGTTTTTGCCAGAATAGAAGAAACAGCCACTGAGAAGACCATGCTAAAAGTTGTTTGTCTTAGAAGACAGGTAAATTTTCCTGGTTGACCAATGAAGAGCAGGGCCGAAAGGAAGCAGAGCAGGAGGGCAATGAGGAGAGTATAGGTCAGGTCCCGGTTGTTGGCTACCACAATGGGAGTATTGTGGTGCCTTATAAATGCTCCAAGCACAAGAACGGTAGTCAAAGAAAAAGAATGTGATAGACAGGCTAAACTGATTCCTAATGGTTCTTTGTAAGTCAAGAAACTAATACTTTTGGGAATACAAAAACTGTGTTTCTTGTTTGGATAGTATTTGTCTTCACATCTGGAACATTCTTTTCTATCTGAAAAAGAACAAATGATGTGATGCTTTTCTCATACATAGTCTGTATATCCATCCAGAATGGCATGATAATTAAATCAATTTATGATTTTAAACATATAATCTTTATATCTGGTAATCTGTATAATATTATCAAGATACCTGTTTAATGTAATTGGCATACTAATTTCATTGATTTGATTTAAAAGTATTTGATATTTATCATTGTTTTTATCTACCTATCATTTGCCAAATAAAATAATTGCAGAATGAGAAATACAAATTTGGTATGCAAAAGTGATAGAAGAGAGTTTAATGGAAAATAGAAGAAAATTAATGGAAAATGAAGGAAAATGCTGGAAAAAGCAGTAATATAGTTATGTCACAAATTGCTACAGAAATGTGTTGCCTCACTATTGGGAAATTTGAAAAAGGAATGTTAAGTGAAAAAGTATAGTTGGGAACAAACACATCCAAGAGATGGCTGAACAAATGAGCTTCACAGAAAGTTAATGTATATCATAGAATGCAGTATGAAAAATGTGTTGAAAAAGGGTAAGGAATAATTAAGATTAATGTTGCGGGTCCTGTACCCGTAAGGAGATACATCTGGTGGGATGAAGAAAAAGGGCCTTCTCTTTTATGGCTCCCTCTCTTTGGAATATCATTCCTTCAGAAATTAGACTGGCCCCTATTTTTATACTCTTTCATAAGACCCTGAAGACTTTTGCCATCCATCCAGAGAAAGCCAGAGTGAAATGGCTCATTTGGCTGTGTGTTGTTGCTGGGGGTGGGGGTTATTGCTTTTTATGTTTTATTATTTTTTATTTTTTATTTTATTTTATGTGTTTTGTTTTTATTGCTTGTAAGCTGCCTAAAGTCACTGTGAGTAGTGTTTATTTTAACTAACTAACTAACTAACTGACTGACTAACTAACAATATAAATAAATGGAAGTGCAAACTAATTCTGTAATAAAACAGAAGTAAAATACATTTTGTGAAAATGTTAAAAAGTGATAAGGATGCAAATGTTGATATTCATGTTAACATTATTATTAAATTAAATTACAGGTGTGGGTTGCTTGTTTCTGAACTGTGTAATGTTGCATCTGTTACTGGCAATTTGAAAAACACCATTATTATTTATCTATAAAAGGGAAAAATAATAAAAGTGAAAGGAAAAATACAGGGAGATGTGAGATGTGCCTGGGAAGGTATTTTGCAGAATTCTCATAAAATGGGGACTCTACTCATTCTGGTCCAAACTTGGAGATAAGCCAGATCTTTAAGGCCTGCACTGTCCTGTGCCTCTCATATGGTGAGGAAAGATGGTTCCAAACTTCCATCTGAAATTTCCACCCAAGCCTCATTCTCCTTAAGTGCCTGTTGCCTTGCCAGATTTTGATCACCAGGGAGAAGAGGTCACTTTACTCCCTGCCCTGTACATCTTATAAGTTACTTTTTCAGGTCAGATATAATAGCATCTTTCCTTTCAGTCTTGTCTGCTGTCATTCAGGACATATACTGTATGTACCTCTCCCTATGCTATGGAGAACAGGGAATCATAAAATTCATAGTGGAAATTGAGTAATGAGAGAGGAAGTATGGTAGAACGTTTAACAGACACTGAGTACAAGGGAGAGGGAACAGTCCTTTACAGAAGAGACTCCATAGTCAAAGGAGGCGGGGGGAAGCATGACCAAGAAGCATAGAATAATTACAGTAGGTATAAACTGATGTGGAGAATCATGTTGGTAGGCTTTCAAGATTTTATTTCTTTAACCTATTAATGATAAACATCAATTCAGAAATTCAAGTGGTTTTAGTCTTCCGATTCACATGGCCTCTAAGGGCTTGACAGTATGTGAACAATAGGGTTTATCATAAGTTTGTTGATTGAAAAGAAGTATATCGTGAAAAGGTTGAAGAATGAAACACAATTGGAATTAAATTTTGGTCGCTAAATGTGGCAACAGCAGTGTGTGATTGAAGTGAAAATAAATGGGTGAAAATAAATGGCTGTTTAGTGAAAGGTTTAGCATAATCCAGGAATTAAAACTGGTGTGATTTATTTCTGTTTGGCTGTTTAAAAAAATAGTCTATTAGGAATGTTTGCACTGTGTTTTTTTTACAAATTTATTTATTTAGGGTCCAAGATAAATATCTTTTAACATGGCTATTCTACTGTAATTTTGTTTCAAAGTTGTTATACTTCAGATCTACTGGATTTCAGTTATTTTCATAATATTAATTGGGTATGATTTGAATTACAGTCCAACAGATCAGGACCCTAGATAATGGGAAAAATGATATAAAGAGGGGTCAGGTATCAATACACAATTGCGGTGATGCTTCATAGACGGCTGGATGATAGCTCAGTGTATAAATGAAGAGCTGGCAACTTAATTTAGTCATGATTATGATCATCACTGAAAATTAATGATCAATGTATAATTGAATATTCCTAAGAGGAGAAATGATTAATCTCCAGTTTCAGAAATATATTCTGCATATTACAGAGCTCATGCCATGTTGAATTTAATCAGAATTTATTCCTTTTTTTAGAAAAAAAATCAGGAGGTGATGAAAATCTCTTACCATTCTCGGTTGAAACCCTCCCTTCTGGGCATAGGATGCAGTCATAGCAGCAAAATGGCTCTCCCTCCTTCACTTTTTTGCTGAAACCAGGATAACAGCTCTCACTGCAGATAGAGATGGGTATCACCTGGAAATTAAAGAGTAAAAGTGTATATCTGTAAGTCTTTTATTCCACTGATCACATTTGAAATGATGAGAACATGCTGTGGACATCATACCAGATTAGGGATAGGAGTAAGCATTTGAAAAACATTTTTACAATGCATAAATTCAGTGGAATATACTTGTTTTTAAATTAAACAACTGCAATCATGAGTTGGGAAAAGTGAAAAAAAACTGGATTCCTAATAATAAGTTTAGCATGGACACAAGTGGGCTGGGAATGAGACATGATTGTCTTATTATTATATCGTGAAACATGATGCCCCACAAACTAACACCTAATTAATCTTTATGTCACATATAATCATATCTGATAATGAGACTTTGAAGTTGCTTATATGAAAATAACTTTATATAAGAATTTACTATTGCCCAATAATATGAATTTACATATCAAACTGAAAAAACATGTTAATTCAGAACTAGGAACAATAAATAAATCCTACCTTTTTAAACCAGCTGTGCCATGTAATCATCTCATCATTAATGGTTAATATTTTATCTGGAGGAGCTGAATAATCCACACTTCCAACTTTCATATGAAGAAATGAATTGTTTGGGAAAGCAATCAAGTTGAGAATATCAAGTCCAGCTGCTATAATTCCATTCTGATCAAAGGAGACTGGTTCCCCAGCACCATTATTAAAAGCAACATTTCTCAGAAAATAGTGGAACTAAATTTAAAGGAAAAATGCAAGTATTTGGAAAGACTAAATTGCCAGTCTCCATGCTGATATATTTTACAACAGAAAAAGATTTAATAGATTCCCTTTTCCACCTCATTGTATTGCAACTGAAGAGAAAATAGAATCAAATAGAATTAAAAGGATCAATTACTTTTGTTCAAAAATGAGGTGGAGCTAAGGGTTATGATTAACACTCCCCTAACTTTCCCCTAAAATTTGGCTTAACAGAAAAAAAAATACAGAGTGATTCTGACTTCTGGAGTTGGAGAATCATAAAGACATAGAAAAACAGATATATTTCTAAGCAAGAATCATGGGAGTTGAAAAATAAACTTTCTAAAGTTATAATTATGAGTTAACTAACATAGGAAGAGTCCTAAAATAAATCAGTAGGCAATAGTCATATAGTAATCAATACTTAAAACAGAGAAAATATATAAAGAAGTTCAGCATTTTGATGGAAGCATAATTTTATTTTTCAATTCTAAAGCAGGGGACATCAGTCCAAATAGAATACAGCTCCCATCACTCATAATATTATGCCTAATGTGGATGTTACCTGCCAAAAATCTTGATTACGAATCTTCCTTCCTACTCTACCTATCATTGATCTCGCGGTATTTCTAGAAGAGGACAGAGCATGTAAAGCATGAGCTATGGCATGAATAGCATTGTAGATGCTGTAGCTGTGGCCAGTCATATCCATTTCAAAAAGAGTTCCAAGAAGGCTTTCCAAATTCTCTTTACCATTGCAAATATTCTCTTCTACATCACTGACAGTGATATCTGGGAACACACAGTCAAAGGCTTCTTGCCAGAACTGTCTGATAAACGTATCTTTATTTGTGCTGAAGGGATTTTGTTTCTCAGCAAATGATCTAAAGTCGGAAAGAGCAGTGGAATGAATTGTGAAGGAAAGGGCACCATCGATTATTTTAAGATTCCAAGAACGTTGAACAGGAATTAGACTGAACTCCATCTGTGCTGTCATTATCCAAACAATACCTTTTGGTTTACTTTTCACCTCTTCTACATTTGGAATATATTGAAGCCATAACAAATTTCCCATTGCAAAAGATTCTCCATTATACACCACTGCATTTGCCTTATTCTCCATGATAATATCATAGATTTTTGCTGCCTGCTGAAGCATGCCATCAATTCTACTGAAATCAGTTACTTTGGGGAATCGGCGAACAAAAGAAACACAAACCCCATTTTGGGAAAAAAGAGGAATTATCGTTTCTACAAATTTTTCTCCCTGGTCATTGTCCATGATAAGCATCCCAATCCATGTCCAATTAAAATGCAGGAGCAGTGAGAGAATCCCTTTATGCTGAAGAGGTTCTGGAGGAACCATCTGATAAAATGAAAGCCCTGGGGTTTTATCATTCATTATTGGAGCAGAGCCATAAATGAGCTAGAGAACAGAAAAGGAGGTAAGAGCAACATCTAGAGAACATATTCAAGTGTTCAAAAATACCAACATACAGTATATTGAATTAATAATCCATAAAGCCAACCCTTTTAAAGAGCCTTGCCTGCCTTGTTGAGATGAAAATTCCCTGAATTCCTATTCCTGGAATTTGTAGTGGTGGAAGGCATGACTACATGGAAGGTGTTGGAAGGCTGTTGCTTGCCACTCAGTGATGCTCCAGATCTGGAGGAATTATTGATAAGAATATATCTAAAACCAAGCAGTAGATTCATAGTTGATGGGTAATTCCTGTTTCATATGTTCAAAATATAAGAGAATATATAATTTTATTTGTACACATGCACAGGTATACCTGGGAGGTTTGTCTACATGCAGAGATGGACAAAGGGATTTGTATGTTGATGTAAATTTTTAAAAGGGTATATTTCTATAGTTGAAGGTGAATCAAAACAGTTACTTCAGATTAGAGAAGTTCCGTTTCTTGTGATATCTTTTGCTATACAAGAACAAAAATTTTAATTTCATAAGGAATTATGAAATTAAACCCATAAAAAAAATCTCTGCCGTACATCAAAAAGGGCAGTATAAAAATCCAATAAATAAATAAATAAATAAATAATAAAAACATTTAAGAATCAATAAAAAGTTTACTAAAATCTTCTGGCATCTCTGTAGTGCACAAAATAACAACATATTTTCAAAACCTTCTATGCATTCCCAAAGATTCTTTAGCTGAGTAAACAAAGTGTTTATTTACAACATATAATTTAAGGATGGGCTTATGAAGGTAATAAAGATTTGATCTGATTGATTTGACTTGACCATGCATGACAAATATGATAAAGTATAAGATTTCTAGAAGTATAAAGATTTCAGCTGGTAGTCAAAAGATGTGAAATTCTTTTAATTTCACAACAGAGATAGTTTCATTTGGGAAGTGGTACACCTTTTATATTATGCTAAGTGTAAGAAAGCAAGAAAACTTCTAGAAGAAATTAGTGATAAATAGATGTAGAAACAAATTCTACTTATATACCATTAAAAGCAGCAATTGAAAATTCAAAAAAAAGAAAATCAGCCTTAAGAATATATTTTCTTCTCTTGTTCCTGTTAAGCAACATTCAGATAAGTAACAACTAGCAAAGATGAGCAAGGACAATCTACTAAAAACTGATAGGACAAACTGCTATATATAAAAATCCACTAACTCTCCCTTCATAACCATACCTTCATTGCTGTCACTGTATGTTCATGTATGTGTGTGCTTGAATTACTGAAATGAGGATGATAGCTCTTGCTACACCTAGAAACAGGTATCATCTGGAAATTAAAGAGGAAAATGCTTTTTCAAAAATGTTTTGAAAAATGTGATTCCTTAAAAAAGGGCTTTTTGATCTAAGAATCACATTTGAAAGGATGAGAGCATGTCATGGGGATTTTCCAAATTTAGGAAGAAGAAGAATAGTTTAGAAAATGCTTTCACATTCTAACAATTTAGCTAAATATGTTTATAGATTAAACAATGCAATCATCAGTTAGGAAAAGAGGAAAAAAAACCCTGAATTGAATCATGGCAGATCTGTTATTTGGGAATCATGTCCACCAACAAAAACGTTGACATTATACTGGATATTTTGTATTTAACTGGAGATAATAATTATTTATTAATGTGCAATTAAATTTTACAGATATTGAAAAAACTGATAGTTTTCCAAAATACTTGTCTTTAACCATATTAATAACAAAAATATTAATGAACATTGCATAAATCTTTCTATATGCAGAGCTTGATTCATCTTGTTTAAAGGGAATAAGATGAATTTCTCTTTAAATTATCACTGGAAAACATTACGGATTATACTAATCACTTGAATGTTGGTCGCTTTGGTAACAATAGATACTAATTCATTAAAGATTAATTTCTTTAATGATACTAATTCATTAAAGATTAATTAATTGATTTTGATGAAATATTATTGAAACTCAAAACCTTAACAAAAAGACCAGACTAAAAAGATTGTTGTACTGTTTGTGAAATATGGTGCATCAAACTAAATCAACCAACTATTTATGGTATGGTTCATGCACTTTGCTAAGAACATAGCAAATACTGAACCACAAAAATTTGCATATTATTGTAGTCTAAGCCATGAGGTTGTTTAGAGACAGAAAACCAACCTTTCCCCAATAATTTCAAATAAATAAAATAGTCCAATCTCTGTAACATACTGAAGAAACACCTAACAGCTAAACCTGCTACAAAAAGAGCCTGAGTAGGTAGACCTCGCTGGTTTGATCCTGATTGCCAGCGACTGAAAAAGAAATTGAAGGCAGCCATGAGGCTTGCCCAGAGGAATCCTACTGCCCATATACAAGCTAACATGCTGCACACAAGAAGGGAATATAAAAAACTATAACATTAAAGAAAAAAAGTTTTGCCATTTCAATCTGGTCAGAACTCGAGTTGGCTGCCAGAAGCCATAAATCAGTATTATTTTGGCACTCTGTAGCAGGTATCCTGAAGGAACAGAGATTTGCATTCAACATACCAATCTCTGGTGAGGACTGGGAGAGTTATTATCAGTGCTTGTTTGCTCCCACCAAACTGGTAAAGAAACTATTTTTAAACAGTGATTAAATAAACCTTAGAACTCCTCCCCCCGCCCCCCTTGGCCACCAGTCTCAGAAAAGGAGATACAGGTCATCATTAAAAGCTTAAAGAGCAATAAAGCCCCAGGTGAGCATTTTTTACCAGCAGAATTATTTAAGAAATTTCCCAATTGGTGGAGCCCTGTATTAGCGGGTCTTTTTACACACATAAATAACACCTGCCATATACCAGATGGGTGGAAGATGGCAATAGTTGACCCCATATATATAAAAAAGGGAATAAAAAGGATCCTAGTAATTATAGGCCCATCAGCCTGATTGACATTGTAGCAAAAATATATGCTAGGTACCTTTTGAACAGAATTGAAATCTGGGTAGAGGAAAACAACATCCTCAGAGAAGAACAAGCAGGTTTTATACAAAACAGATCTACCATTGATAACTGCTTTGTCTTGAACCATCTAATTGCCAAATATGCCTATAAAAGGAGACCCCTGTTTGCTGCTTTCATAGACCTTACAGCAGCATTTTATATGGTAAATAGAGAAGTACTATGGAGTAATCTCTTAAAATAGAACCCAGACTCCTGGCTTTGATTAAAGCCCTTTACACAAGTACCTGTTTGAGGGTGCGGTATGGGGTTAATGGGGCCCTGACTAGCAGGATTCACACAAATAAAGGGATAAGGCAAGGGTGTATCCTGGCCCCATTATTATTTAATTTATACGTTAATGACTTCATTAACCCTGGCAAGTCATTTGTACATACGCTGAAGATCCTAAATACTTACTATAACTGCTTGTTTTATGCTGATGATATGATTTTATTATCATACTCACAGGTAGGATTACGTAGGCTATTAAGAAGATTCAGCTCTTATTGCCAGGATAACTCCCTAATCATTAGCAAATCTAAATAAAAAATAATGGTGTTTGGAAGAAATCATCAGAGACATAAATGGCAATTAAATGGTGAACCAATTGAACAGGTTAACACCTTTGTATATTTGGGCATAACTTTTTCCAAGACTGGATCTTGGGCCTGCCATCATCAATGGAGTACATTTAGAGCAAAAGCCCATTTGAATTTACTGCTCAAACTAAAGAACCATAGTTACCCAGGGTCCCTAGCCCCATTAATTAAGGTTTATAAGGCTAAGGTTACCACAATGCTCTTGTATGGAGCAGAAATTTGGGGTCTTTACTCAACCACAGTCCTAGAACAAACACAGTCCCAGCATTTGAGATGTATTTTGGGTGTAGATCCAAGAACATCTTCTGCAGCAGTTAGAGCTGAATTGGGAATTCATACAATTCATGCATTATCTAAAATTAGAGCTTATAACTACTGGTGCAAAGTTAATGAAATGGAGACTGATAGACTCCCCAGGTTATGCCTACTAGAGCAAATAAAACTACAAACACAAATCTCCTGGATCACCAAACTAACAAATTTTGTAAGAAGCTGTGGCCTTCCTGTCTCTTGCGTAACAGGAGAACAATCCAAAAAAGAGCTGCCCAAAGAATTAAGGATATAGAAGCACAAAATGATATAGCTATCCTTAGTAAGGTGGGTAACTTGAAATGGCTGAGTAAATACAAACATACTTTTCAAGTAGACAGTTATTTGAAGTTACAACTGCCAAAACATCTTAGGGAGATATTTACGCAAGCGAGATTCGAACAGCTTGAGACAATGGTCAGATATGGGAGATTTCATGCTATACCCTACAATGAGCATCTCTGCATTTGCAGAGCAGCAGAGGTAGAAGACCTGGCTCACATCCTATTTGACTGTTGCCTGTATAAGAGGGTGAGAGACAAATATCTTGGTCTATATACCAAACGAATGACCCATTGGGATCGCCTTATCAAAATAACTTACCTTATGTCCGGCAAGAACTTGAAAATAACATTTAACGCAGCACAGTACTTAAACAAAATGGTTCAGTTGAGATCTGCATTTGGGACTGATTGGGGTATATTGCAAGGGCGACTTCGAAATATAATTTTATCATATTTTATCTATATCTTAAATTATTGTTCACTATTACAATTTCATTTTAGATTGTATTTTATTACCATTTCATTTTAAATCGTATTTTATTCTAATTCCATTTTAAATTGTATTTTATCAAATTCCATTTTAAATTTCTTTTATCAAATTTTAGTAACAATTTGTTGCTGGAACTTTGCACTTTGATATGGCCCAAGGGCTAATCAATAAAGACTTTATTAAATAAATGAAATAAATGGGCAATGTGAGCCTAAGTCCAGCACAAAAACAAATAAATCTGTTTTAAGGCATTTTTTTCAACTTCTGAACTATTTAAGGTAAAGGTTCCCCCGCACATGCATGCTAGTCGTTTCCAACTCTAGGGGCCGGTGCTCATCTCCGTTTCAAAGCCGAAGAGCCAGCGCTAGTCCGAGGACGTCTCCGTGGTCATGTGGCCAGCATGACTAGATGCCAAAGGCGCACGGAACGCTGTTACCTTCCCACCGTAGTGGTCCCTATTTTTCTACTTGCATTTTTATGTGCTTTCAAACTGCTAGGTTGGCAAAAACTGGGACAAGTAACAGGTGCTCATTCTGTTACGTGGCACTCGGGATTTGACCAGCCAAACTGCCGACCATCTGATCAACAAGCTCAGCATCCTAACGCACTGAGCCACTATTTACCTGATTATAAATAATGTTGCAAAACAAAACTGCATTGCGAAAGTAGGTCAGTATAAGTAGCATGACATTTGCCTGCAAGGATATCCAACCTACCTGTGGAATCTTATAGATATCCAAGATAGTTGCCATGTGAAGGGAGATTTCAGCATCCAGTCCTCCAATAACTGCTATGACTTTATTCTGGATGTTACATAGGTAGTTGGGAACCAGTCTCTCAGTTGCTGATAGAAGCAGCATGGTAGCTTGATAAGTCCTTTTAGCAATGTCATAACTATCATAAATATGGAAGCCCAGGGTGAGATTGGGTAGGATTTGTGGGTTTTCATTGATCTCCTTTACTGCAAATGCCAAAGCCAGGATGTGTTGGCAATTCTTAGGAACTCCACTACAATTAGAATAGTATTGCACATCAGAAGGATATTCTACCTGTTCTTATATTATAATCAGTAATTATACTATAGCAGGCAAACCACATCAAGTAATTCTGTCTTTCTGATACAGTAAATTAAAAGCCCCCAGGATGTAGATTAATATAAGTACAAGTGTACATTGATAAAGAAGTCAATATTTATTGTTGGAACTCAGATATTTCTGCAGAAAAAAATGTGCAAATGATTTCAGACATAAACACAGGGAATGTCTGGAATCCACATATATAATGTC
The DNA here is from genome assembly GCA_024449315.1 of Daboia siamensis. NCBI lineage: Eukaryota > Metazoa > Chordata > Lepidosauria > Squamata > Viperidae > Daboia > Daboia siamensis. The sequence continues at coordinate 12,548 of JAKJMR010000626.1, forward strand.
ACTTTGTAAAAGAAAGATACTCAGTTCTCTGGCAGAGAACCAGGCTTCCAGACACTCTTGTATTGTTAGTTGAAGATCTTGTAGTGTGTTTGAAGGAGTTATTAGGTGCAAGACTATTTAATGTATATTATTTAAGAGGAGTATGTAGAAAAATGCAAAAGTGTTCTAAATCAGACTTCCCCAAGCTATCTGCCCCACAGTAGTGCTCAGGCAGAGTAGCAATAATTGAGACTTATATGCATGGAAACCCAGCTATTTGGAGGTGCTCAGTTTTGGAAGTTTGCTTTAAACATCTCATTATATTCCACACTATATTTTGCCTGGTTGAGAAAAGAATGCTTTTCTGAGGATCTCCTTAACTTCCACCCAGTCAATTAACATTTTGGAATGGCAATGCTATAATCTATTATTTCAAGAGATACAAATGTAGAAAAATAAAAAAAAACAATAAAATCCCTTACATAAACTCTCCAAACAATACTGGTGAGGGATGATTTTTAAAGGTAATGTCTTCAGAGACTGGACCAACCTGAGATGAAATTCCACCAACCATAAGGTCTCCTGGATGATGGTACTTGTGATATGGAGGATATGGATGAAAGATGCTGCACCTATAAGTCATGCACACCACATGGGGATTCAACACTAGCATTAAGTTCAGTAAAATTGCCATTCCCATTAAAAGGGCAAAAGAACCCGTTTTATTCCTAGAACAAAGCCATTAACATTTCTGCAATTTCACACATCTTGAGTCTTTAAATCTGAATCTTGATCTATTGAGGATCAAACCTGGGGATCCTTATCCATGCAGAAGCCAGCAATGTTTCTCTTGATCTCTAAATAGTATCCATATTTTAAGAAAAAGAGAGAGAAGCAACATCTTACGTCAGCCTTTTTTTTTGTTAGTGTTGGGCATTGAATTTCCATGGGATTTGGATTGACAGTAGAATTAATAATAGTTATTTAGATGCACAACAAGAAGGTAATTTTTAAGTCAGAGTGCAGTTCCCTAGGGAAAACCTGAAGAAATCATGCTTTTTAAAGTTCAACTATTGTTTTAACTTAAATTCTTAAAGGAACTAGGGCATTTGGCAAGGATGAATGATGAGGAATATTCGAGTGATTGAAAGCCACATTCATATTTTTGGAACTTTGATAGTGATATTGGGCCAAGTGATCACACCAAGAGATATGCTTGAGATTTTCACGGTTTTGTTTGAGATGGTATTGTGAAGATGGCTTGCTGATAATGTAAGCCAACTTTGGATGATCAAAGAAATTAGCAGGCCAGACCTAAACTTTATAAATGAAGAGCCATCAAATGATTGATTGTAATATAAATATGAATCATTTCTGCCTAAACAGGAATAAGTGGAGTATAGTTATAGACTGTTCAGTCCAAATCACTGAGCACCAAACACACTCAGAGACACAGAGAAGGACAAAAGAAGTAGACTGTGGATATTATAATAAACCTTTTTATACTGAACATTTGTTTTAAATTTTGCCACCAGAAATTTTCTTGACATAGTCAGCAGTATTTGGTGTCCCTACTTTGACACTGATTTACATATGAAAAGTGGGCTATTTATTTTATAACTCAGCCTTTTAGCCATTAAAAATTTTAAAAAGCAAAATAAAAATAACCCATCTGCTTAAATGTTTCTTTTCTTTTTAAATGAGAAGTAGTTCATTTATTGTTTCTTTCACAAAATCAGGTAGCAGCATTAACATAAAGTCCTCGACTTACAACAGTTCATTTAATGACAGTTCAAAGTTACAATGGCACTGAAAAATGTGACTTATGACCATTTTTCATACTTACAACCATTGCCGCATCCTCGTGGTCATCTCATCTAAATTTGGACAATTGGCAATTGACTTATATTTATGATGGTTGCAATATCCAGAAGTCATGTGATCACCTTTAGCAACCTTATGACAAGCAAAGTCAATGGGGAAGCCGGATTCACTTAACAACCGCATTGCTAACTTAACAATTGCAATAAATCACTTGCAACTATGGCAAGAAAGGTCATAAAATGGAGAAAAACCAATTTAACAATGGTCTTGCTTAGCAAAAGAAATTTTGGGCTCAGTTGTGATCATAAATCAAGGATTACATGTATGCAGAAAAAATATAAAAAATACAGAAAGATATCTCCTAGCATGTAAATAAAAAGTCACATATTTTATATGTGAAAATTTTATCCTATATAAGAAACACACCAGATTATAATTTATTGCTATTAAAATAAATGATAAAATGCAACCATGTTTGATAAAACTGTTTCTGTTTCTGAAATCATCAATTCTTTAACTTTCTCTGTGATTTTTTTTCTAATGTGGCAATTGAAGATGCTAATTGCTAATCCCTAATTTAGCTGTTGTACCATCTAAAGTTTTCCACAGTTGCAAATTATTGTTTTGGCTGCTATAATTAAATAAATAATTTTATTTTTAAGCTTTTGGATTGGGTCTGTAAATAAGTGTAGTAAGCCTAACCCTGGTCAGTTCTTTCTTTAATGATGATACTGATCTCTCCAAAACTTTATGACAAAGCCACAAATGAGCTACAGAGAAGAAAAGATAGTAAAAGCCATATCTCTATTGTGTTTTCAAGTATTGATAGGAATGTGCATACATAGTATTAATAAGCCTTATATACTGTAAATCTTGTAAAACACATAAGCATCTATCAGAAATTTAACAGAAGACTAAAGTTAAGCATTGATGAGGAGTTCTATTATGTCCTTAAATTCCTTTACCTTAAAGATGTTTTTCCCCTTTACAGACAAAGCTACTTAAAATTATGTTTGAGATGTTACTAAATTTCTATATCCTTTATTCCTACAAAAAATCTGTGAGGTATTGCTGCTTTGAACAGAATCTTTGAATTTAATCAGAGAGGTCAGAAGTTGGATGGAATTGGGTCCCTTTTAAAATACCTTGGAAATTTGAAAGAGCTGGAGATTCAGTGGAATTTCTAGCTTTGAAGAGAATGAAATATGTTTGCAATTTTCCTGCATGCATTAAAGACCAAAGAGAAATGTGGCTCTGGTGTTTATAGCTTACTCTTTTGCTGGAACCTATTTAGGCAGGTTTATTTCAAAGATTTGTCTATATTTCTCTTTCTTATCTGATAATTTCACTTTTGGCATTCTCAGATCATTTAATTTGCTAAAATTTTAAGTTTTATGTATCTTTAAAGATCTAAATTCCACTGAGTTCAAATGTCTTAACCTCTAATAATTTATTTATTTTATTTATTTTATTATATTTATATACCGCCCTTCTCACGAAGGACTCAGGGCGGTGAACAGGGCAATATAAAATACAAAATACAAAAATTAAAAAAGAATTAAATAACAGCCCAAGATAAAACAGTAAAATGAGATAAAAACCATAAAAAAGCCCCAACCCATCCCCCATCAGGCCAGGCCGGCTTGTTCGAATAAATAGGTCTTTAGATCGCGTCGGAAGGAGCGAAGGTCAGGTGCCATCCGGAGCTCAACCAGCAACTGATTCCATAAAGCCGGGGTGCCCACAGAGAAGGCCCTCCCCCTGGGGGCCACCAGCCGACATTCCCTGACCGGCGGCACCCTGAGGAGGCCCTCTCTGTGGGAACGCACAGGGCGGTGGGAAGTAGATGCCGGCAGCAGGTGATCCCCAAGGTACTCCGCACCCATGCCATGTAGGGCCTTGTAAACCATCATCAGAACCTTGAATCGCACCCGGAAGACAATTGGTAATGGGGAAAGGATTATAATCTCAAAATGAAAGTGACATTATGTGTTAAACAATATCCCACATTTAACTGCTCTTGTGTTTTTAATCAGGAATAATAGAAGTAAACTCAGCAGGCTAGCTATACTAGATATGCCCATATTTCTTAAATTGGCAGCCAATCTTATAGTACATTTGACATTGCATACATGGCCATGTGACAATGAGATGCTGCAACCAGTTATAAATGCAAACTGGTTGCCAAATGCCTAAAATGAAATCACATAACTACAGGGTTTGTATGCAGAAGTTGGAACTTCAAGGACAGGTTATAGGTAGCTTTTTTGAAGTCTGTAGTAAATTTGAATGATCATTAAGTGAGGTCTATCTCACTTGGTACCACGTTGGCCCCAGAATGGAAATAAAAACAAAGTTCCAGTTTAGTTACATTACAGGATATTTCTTTTGGTTTTGTTTTTAGGTTTACCCTTTCATATTGGTAGTTTTCTAACTGACTTATGGTTACTTAATTATGTTTAATTCTAAACAAGTGCCCTACTGCCCTAACCCCCCTCATGACTTTAGATTGTTAGTGCCATTTGTTTCCTTCTATCCACTAATAGGAAGTGAAGCAGTTTAAAAAATAAATGTGCTTTGGGAAAAGATTCTGAAAAAAAGACTAGTTTCAAGAAATGATTAGAAGAGATGAGATACATGCAGGTTCATTTCACTTTGTCAAAATCTGATAACTTTCCGTAAATATCTTAGATTGCATACAGAGAAAGAAGTCTAAATTAAGAACATTGAGAATAGAGGGAGAGACTTATTTTTGTCTTATTAGTTGTTTTCTGATATTTAGGCCAGGCCTGAATACAATGATATAACATTTTGGAAAAAAGATGCAACCCAAAAGCCCAGCACCAGAGGCTAAGATGGAAAAGATCTCCACAGCCACCATGTATTTCCCTTTGGAACTCAGGTATGCTGGGACAAAGGACAACCAAACACTGCAAAAGACCAACATACTGAAGGTTATGAACTTGGCTTCATTGAAAGTGTCAGGTAATTTCCTGGCAAGAAAAGCTGTGATGAAGCTGATAAGAGCCAGAAAACCCATATAGCCAAGGACACAATAAAACATGGTCACAGAGCCTTCATTACATTGCAGGATAATTTCTTTAGTCACTGAAAACATATCAATATGTGGGAATGGGGGAGCCATTGCCAGCCACAAAATGCATATACTTGCTTGGATCAGAGAACAAAAAGCAACAATGGAATTGGCTAATTGTTTCCCCACCCACTTCCTCATTATGGATCCTGGTTTGGTGGCCATGAAAGCCAGAATTACCATGATGGTTTTTGCCAAGACAGAAGAAACAGCCATTGAAAAGATAATGCCAAAAGTTGTTTGTCGGAGAAGAAAAGCCACTTTTCTTGGTTTACCGATGAATAGCAGTGCTATTCATCGATATGACGCTGGAAGATGAGCCCCTCAGGTCGGAAGGCGTCCAATATGCTACTGGGGAAGAGCAGAGGGCTAGTACTAGTAGCGCCAGAAAGAGTGAAGCGACTGGGCCAAAGCCGAAAGGACGCTCAGCTGTGGATGTGTCTGGTGGTGAAAGGAAAGTCCGATGCTGTAAAGATTTTCTCTCCATAGGAACCTGGAATGTAAGATCCATGAATCAAGGAAAGCTGGACGTGGTCAAACAAGAGATGACAAGACTAAACATCGACATCTTAGGTATCAGCGAACTAAAATGGACAGGAATGGGTGAATTTAATTCAGATGACCATCAGGTATACTACTGCGGGCAAGAATCCCTCAGAAGAAATGGAGTAGCCTTCATAGTCAATAAAAGAGTAGGAAAAGCAATACTGGGATACAATCCTCAAAATGACAGAATGATCTCAGTTCGAATCCAAGGCAAACCATTCAATATCACAGTAATCCAAGTCTATGCCCCAACCACCAGTGCTGAAGAGGATGAAATTGACCGGTTCTATGAAGCCCTACAGCACCTTATAGAACTAACACCAAAAAATGATGTTCTTATCATCATGGGGGATTGGAATGCTAAAGTAGGCAGCCAAAAGATAACCGGAATAACAGGCAAGTTTGGCCTTGGAGTGCAAAATGAAGCAGGGCACAGGCTGATAGAATTCTGTCAAGAGAATACGATGGTGATAGCAAACACTCTTTTCCAACAACCCAAGAGACGGCTCTACACATGGACATCACCAGATGGTCAACACAGAAATCAGATTGACTATATGCTCGGCAGACAAAGATGGAGAAGCTCTATACAGTCAGTAAAAACAAGACCAGGAGCTGACTGTGGCTCAGACCATGAGCTTCTCCTTGCAAAGTTTAGGCTTAAACTGAAGAAAGTAGGGAAAAGCACTAGGCCACTCAGGTATGAATTAAATCATATCCCTGTTGAATATACAGTAGAGGTGACAAATAGATTTAAGGAATTAGATCTGATAGACAGAGTGCCTGAAGAACTATGGACAGAGGTTCGCGACATTGTACAAGAGGTAGCAACCAAAACCATCCCAAAGAAAAAGAAATGCAAGAAAGCAAAATGGCTGTCTGAGGAAGCTTTGCAAATAGCTGAGGAAAGGAGGGAAGCGAAAGGCAAGGGAGAAAAAGAAAGATATGCCCAATTGAATGCAGAATTCCAGAGAATAGCTAGAAGAGATAAGAATGCCTTCTTAAATGAACAGTGCAAAGAAATAGAAGAAAACAATAGAATAGGGAGGACCAGAGATCTTTTCAAGAAAATGAGAGAAATGAAAGGAACGTTTCATGCAAAACTGGGCATGATAAAGGACCAAAATGGCAGGGACCTAACAGAGGCAGAAGAGATTAAGAAGAGGTGGCAAAATTACACAGAAGAACTATACAAGAATGAGCTTAACGTCCCTGATAATCACAGTGAGGTGGTCACTGACTTCGAGCCAGACATCCTAGAATGTGAAGTGAAGTGGGCCTTAGAAAAACTGAGCAACAACAAAGCTAGTGGAGGTGACAGTATTCCAGCTGAGCTATTCAAAATCTTAAAAGACAATGCAGTAAAAGTGCTACACTCAATTTGCCAGCAAATTTGGAAAACTCAACAGTGGCCACAGGATTGGAAAAGATCAGTTTACATTCCAATTCCAAAGAAAGGCAGTGCCAAAGAATGTTCAAACTATCGCACCATTGCACTCATTTCTCATGCTAGTAAAGTCATGCTTAAAATCCTACAAGCTAGACTTCAGCAGTATGTGGATCGAGAACTACCAGAAGTACAGGCAGGATTTCGAAGAGGCAGAGGAACTAGAGATCAAATTGCCAACATACGCTGGATCATGGAGAAAGCTAGGGAGTTCCAGAAAAACATCTACTTCTGCTTCATTGACTATGCTAAAGCCTTTGATTGTGTGGATCATAACAAACTGTGGCAAGTTCTTAAAGAGATGGGAGTACCAGACCATCTTATTTGTCTCTTGAGTAACCTATATGCGGGTCAAGAAGCAACAGTGAGAACTGGACACGGAACCACTGATTGGTTCAAAATTGGGAAAGGAGTCTGGCAAGGCTGTATACTGTCGCCCTGCCTATTTAACTTATATGCAGAGCACATCATGAGAAAGGCAGGGCTAGATGAATCAAAAGCTGGAATTAAGATTGCCGGAAGAAATATCAACAACCTTAGATACGCAGATGATACCACTCTAATGGCAGAAAGTGAAGAAGAACTAAAGAGCCTCTTGCTGCGGGTGAAGAAGGAGAGTGCAAAACTCGGGTTGAAACTTAACATTAAGAAAACCAAGATCATGGCATCTGGCCCTCTCAATTCCTGGCAAATAGATGGGGAAGAAATGGAGGTAGTGACAGATTTTATTTTCCTGGGCTCCAAGATCACTGCAGATGGAGACTGTAGCCAAGAAATTAAAAGACGCTTGCTCCTCGGGAGGAAAGCCATGGCAAATCTAGACAGCACACTAAAAAGCAGAGACATCACCCTGTCAACAAAAGTACGTATAGTCAAGGCTATGGTCTTCCCAGTTGCAATGTATGGCAGTGAAAGTTGGACCATAAAAAAGGCTGAGCGCCAAAGAATTGAGGCCTTTGAACTATGGTGCTGGAGAAGACTCCTGCGAGTCCCTTGGACTGCAAGGTGATCAAACCGGTCAGTCCTAGAGGAGATCAATCCTGACTGCTCTTTAGAAGGCCAGATCCTGAAGCTAAAACTCAAATACTTGGGCCACCTAATGAGAAAGAAGGACTCACTGGAGAAGAGCCTAATGCTGGGAAAGATCGAGGGCAATAGAAGAAGGGGACGACAGAGAATGAGGTGGCTGGATGGAGTCACTGAAGCAGTAGGCGTGAGCTTAGATGGACTCCAGAAGATGGTAGAGGACAGGAAGGCCTGGAGGAATGTTGTCCATAGGTTCGCGATGGGTCGGACACGACTTCGCAGTTAACAACAACAACAACAACAGCAGCAGTGCTAAAGTGAAGCAGAGGAGGAGGGAGATGAGGAGTGTGTAGGTCAGGCTTTGGTTGTTAGCTTTGACAATGGGAGTATTGTGGTTCCTCATAAATATTCCTAATATAAGGATTGTAGATAAAGAAAAGGTAAGTGCAAGAGATGCTAAACTGATCCCTAAAGGTTCTTCATAAGACAAGAAACTTATAACCTTGGGAATACAGAAATCCTTTTTCTTGTTTGGATAGTATTTGTCTTGGCATCTGAAACATTCATTTTTGTCTGAAATAGAAGAAATTGTATAACATTAGTATTTCATGCATATCATAAATCTGGCCAGAGTGTTATCATACTATTGCCTATACTATTAGGCAGCTATTTTGATTAATGCATATATAGGAAGCCCTACAGATATCATGTAATCATGCTTGGTCTGATACTCAATATGATCTTCTACTCTTGCAGATTGTATTTAATATTAAGATTAGAAGCTTTGTATGTGATTAGACAAAAGGTGTAATAAAGTTAAATTGCTTTAGTAAATGTAATCATTTCTTCACTTTAAAACTATTAACAGTATTTGGATTTTTGAAGTTACAACAGTCCCCCCACAAAAGGTAGTACATACGACCCAGTTTCAAAGTTGCATCCGCTATAGCACCCCTGCAGCTAGTCATCCTTATGACTGAAAACAGAGATGTTGCAGTGTGTCCCCGCTCCCCATCCTGCCTTGCTAGAGTCCTGCAGGTGCTGGGCTTGCTTTGTCACTTCAATGGGTTTTTCACACTTCTGTCTACCTTGGTCATCAATCACTCAGTTACTTTTTGAGGATTTCCTTTGTGCAGGAGGTCAGGGTATGGAAGGAGGACAAGCTGCTCTATTGTTGGGCCACACAGCACAATCCCACATGTGACCATCTTTTTTTCTGAGTACAGCCACAAACCGCTTCAACCCAGCAATCCATGCAGCCTGGCAGATAATCAGTTTGTGGATATGTGGCATGATTGTGGAAGCACAAACTTGGAAAATGATAGCTGCATATAGGACCCAAGCAATGGAGCAGTTTGTTTTTCTTACTAAACCTAGTGTTAACTTCACCAGCATTAATGAGGAAAAGAAAACCACTCTGTTTGCTTTCCCTCGCTAATGTTAACATTAGCATCCCAGTGTTAACTTGTGCCTGCATTTGGCTCCCCATGGTCTTTCCCACTCTTGAACCTCCCGCTCCCCCATGTTCCACTTAAAGATTCGTACATGTGTTTAACAATTGTATTGGGGACAGCAGGGATGTGGTTTATTAATTGAGTCAGTTCACTTAATGGCATCTCAATTACTGATATAATGGGGAAGCTCCATTGTGACTATAACTTGAGGACTACTTATATTATCCAGTATATATCTATCTGCCCACCAAGATTGGAAGGCAAGATATATTGCAGGTTCCATCTGTTAAGGAAGTACATCTAGTGCCATATAAATATGTTTCATAAATGAATTAATAAAATATTTCTTATCATGTTGGGTATTAAAAGATGCTGCATCCTATTATTTTACGTATCTAAAAACTTCTATTCACTTATGTTAATATACTTGTAATTTTATAATTTTAAGATTCAAATTTAATATAGAAAAAGTGAATCATAATGTAACATGAAGCTATATGAAATATAGCAATTCCCAATGGATAGCTTCATATATAAATGAGGACTTTATTTGATTATTTATCAGGAAGCTGTTTTATTAAATAAAATATGAACTGTTTTTGAGGAATTTTTTTAAGGGTGAAATGTGAATTAAAACCTGAATAAATTCAGTAATTATGTTCTGATCTTGCCATTTTGTAATCTGTTTGTAATCTGTTTCCTAGAAGCCCTTTTTGGTCTAAAGGATCTTCTGTTCCCTTCAAAATTACTTCAGTGGTGTTAAAGACTCCAGATGAGAAAAAGTTGGAGAAAACTGATCAAAAAAGTGTTTAGAGACAAGCTGGTAATAATATTTGATAGATTCTTTAATGGCAGTTGTTAGATCTATAAGAAAGTTGTCATCTTCTCTCTCTCTCTCTCTCTCTCTCTCTCTCTCTCTCTCTCTCTCTCTCT